>JARHVA010011577.1:0-5000 GCA_037957365.1 Torreya grandis | reverse complement strand
ATAAATCATTATAACTCTAAAGAATTTACATATATCATATTTATACCAATTGATAATATGAACTATCAATATCACTAAATAAGAGTATCATTATTGATCCACCATAAGATAATATCATAACCATTGTGCAACAAGTAATAATGAAAATGACTACTAATTCATAAAATAAATCATATAATGTTAGAAAAATATCAAGAACAATATATTGTGAAAATAATAATAGCCTTCATCAACTACATCATCAATAACATATCATTAAACCTCTTTAGACCTCTCAAAACTACTTAGACCTCTCAAAACCTCTTATTCCATCCTTAAAACTCTTAGCCTCATTAAAGGTGCCAAATAAATGGACATATTAATACATATAAATAATAATCAACACCACATCTGGTGGTTGGAAAGGATAGTGTTATGAACCTATTCCATATAGGTTCCCATATCAACATAATAGATTTTTAAACCTACTTATTCTCCCCCACATAGTGCACATTGAGCACATTACAACAGAGAGAGAGAGAGAGAGAGAGAGAGAGAGAGAGAGAGAGAGAGAGAGAGAGAGAGAGAGAGAGAGAGAGAGAGAGAGAGAGAGAGAGAGAGAGAGAGAGAGAGAGAGAGAGAGAGAGAGAGAGAGAGAGAGAGAGAGAGAGAGAGAGAGAGAGAGAGCACATGAACCAACATTCATCAAAAACCAAAATACCACAATAATTTTAAAAGATAAAATGCCAAAATAATCAATTTAAAAATAAATAAGTTAATAAAATAGTAAAAACAAATTAGAAAGTCATAAATCAAGTTCAAAAGAAGTTAGCACCAATAAACAAGACAAGTTCTAGTAACAATTATCAAGTCATCAAAAATAAAATTTTAAATCCAATCATAATAAAATGTAATTCAATTTAATTCAATTTCAATTAAAATAACTAATAAATGTTTAAAAATCCAAAAGAATAAATAAATGCAAATTCAAGTTTAAGGACTAGAGATGCTTCTCAAAGTAAAATAAAAAACATCACATTACTTGAACTATGTGATCATAAAAGTCACCAAAGAGGAGAAGGAATAAATAAAACTCAATCACCTCCCAGAGGTGAGAGAACAAAATCTAATCGACTACCTCCATGAAGTATGATAAAACATCACATCATTCATTATATGCCTCCTAAAATAGAAAAATTATAACCTCCCAAAGGTAATAAGGTAGACTCCACTACCTCTTATACATAGGAGAAATAATAACAATAGTAATCCTCCCTATGCCTCCCAATAAAAAGTGTTGGTGTAATTGTGTATAAATAGACATGGTGTGAACCTCATGCCTAGCACCCATTGCCAAAAATAATCCAAAAAATTTGCCAACTTTCCCAAAGTCTCTGAATTATCTGAGATACAAGTGTCTCATTAGATAATATGTTAGTTTTCATTATTGCACTCAACTCAATTTTTTTAATAGAAAAAAACTATGTTCAATCCTGGTTGTCTTGTTCTAATGTAAATTAATAATATGTGTTGATAACTCCCATATAATATCACTAATGCCAAGATATTGGTAGTTGTATTATCACAATTGGTTCACAAAGATAAACCATTATTCAATCTCAATTTATGTGTCCAAAATTAGAGTAATATTATATATTATAATAACTATACTTGCACTCACAACCACTATTACATGCTAAAATGAACACCAAAGTGAACTGTAACCACAACACAAATGGCCATATCAAGAGAAAACCAAATAAATTATTAATTATCTTAAAGTAGGAAGGTGTATTCATTATTTATAATGAATATGGGGACACAAAATAAATCTTTCAAGACCCTAACTACACACTTAATCTCAAATAGCTTATGGTTACATGCAATGTTCCAAAAACATAACTTAAAGACATGGTTAAAACTTACAACACTCTTTTTCTAGACATAAGGCATCCCAATCCATATTAGGTACCATCTAGTTATATAAAAAACATGCATTAGTTTAATAATGAACTAGGTTTAATTAAATCCCATAACTATAACATAATAAAACAAGGCCTCTTTATAACCTCATGGCTTATGCTTAACCAAGATGAACAATAAACACTAACTACAAAATACTAACTTTGAACTACCACTACTAATACTTTGGCTTAAAAATAATCATTTTGATCATATCGTTAGCTATATACACATTCCATTATTAGATTCATATTCACTCAATGTATTAATACATAACCATTATAAGTATATGGGGAATAAAATAAAATAAGTATTTACCATGCACAAACACATACATATAATTTATTTCCATATATAATAATTTACTACCAAGGAATAACAAAAAATAATCATCATAAACATCTATTAATGAGACATGAGATAAATAAAATCAACAAAAATAATTCAAAATTTCATCATTTTATTCATTTCAGGGTCTAATGGTCCATAGTGGCTAGATACTCCACCACGATTGTAAGTAAATAACAAGTGAGTTCTTTCAAATAATATGCTCCCATACACTAATGAAATGAAACATGCATCTATAATTCAATGATTTCCAATGTATTCCATTTCCAAAAATACATACATTTTCACCATGTCATTTTACTTTTACACACATGAGTAAAATTTACAAAATGTATGTAGAAGAACACTCTACAGCTCCTAATGTTTAACCATGTTTTGATACCAAAATATGATTCCCAAAATTTACATATTAGACACATACAAAAACCACACCAAATTTTGTTTTATATTACTATAACAAGTTCACTAAATCCTATGCATACAAATACAGTAATAATAACTTGGCATATAACTCAAGTAAACACAAAAACATGACATCACTATAAAGTTATGATCCAACTAGTTATGCTTTGATCTACTACACAAAGAAAAATGAACAAAGAGTCAAGGATCAAATACAACCTAGATAAATTATTAGTGATTCAAGTGCCATTTATTTGACACAACATTAATCCTAAATGATTAGAAGGAATGCACAAACACCTAATGCTAGATAGGTTTCAGCTTTCTTTAAAATTTTCCCAAAAACCTCACAACTAAGCAAAAGATAATTTTATTATTACAACCTCACAAAAATGGATGAATCACATCCTAAGTTAGAGGAAATTCACAAATATAATTTTAATAATATACAAAATCATAGGAAAAAATTTGGTCAATGAGACAATTAAGCAAGTCAAAATTACTCTTAGGATACAAAGGTTTTATAGGGCTAAACAAGATGTAAAACAATGTTAGAATAAACACCCCAAAAATGGTTTACACTATTATAAGGTAATGGGTTGAATTTTTATGATAAAATCATCACAATGAAATTATTTATTTAGAACAAGGGTAAATGATGTGAATAAAAATAATATCAAACCAAGCAATACTTAATGACATCCTATGTCATTCTAAAAAAATAGTGACAAATAGGGTTCAAGGAGGCTCACTAAAAATATCAAATGGGGATGAAAACTAATTACAAAAGGTTATACATGAATATGAAACTCAAAATGAGAGGTTAAAACTTGAATATTAAATAAAATTTAAACTAGGCAATTATTACAACAACCTCTCCAAAGCAACTTAATAGATTAAAATCAAAATATTACATAATTTTTGAATAATTTTAGTTTGGAAAGGAGTCATTAAAAATAGATATTGACAATAAAAATTGGAACCCAAATCTCCTAAGTTGATATGAAGGTAAGAATGTATATAAACATATTTAATTTCTCATAGATTCAAATGATAACCACTTTTTAGATCTTGATTTTGGAGCCCATTCACTAAAAATTGGCAAGGTAATAAAGATTTTTCCTATGAAATCATTTTAGAATTGAGGTACCGATTCATCTCAGATGAGCTAAAAATTATTTTGGTACTAGAAACTAATTATATTATCTATCAATAATTTTTGTTGAGTTTTAGATTTAAGTTTAGACCACTTTAGTTAATTTTAGTACTTGATTTTTGAAGGACAATTATAGGCTAAAACATAGAAACTTTTCGCCACTTGGAAAACAATTTAGTGAATTAGATTCTTTAATTTAAAAAAAGGTTTGATTAATTCTATTAGGATTATAATATAATTATTAAGGCTACCAAAGAGTATAATACTAACAGTCAATCTTGAGGAAATAAAATATTTGCTTATGATTTTGGTTGTCAAATAATAGGTTCCACTTTAGTTTATTTGTTTCAAGGTTGGTTTGTATAACTTGTTGGCTTGGTTTATTTATTAGGCATTTCAATGTTTAAGGAAGTGAAAGAAAGATATTATGATCATTTATTATCCTTTTAAGATAGTTAAAGCCTCCATTGATTCATTATAAATTGAGTATACAAAAACCCTAAATCTATATTCTTTGAGATATTGTTAGTTTTAGTTATCAAGTTGTGTATTTATGATTAAAAGAGATTGTATTACATAAAGAATTTGATATAAATTTATGAATTTATAAATTAAACCCTAATTAAGAATGTTATTCCCAAATTATCATGACATCATGACAAAACCAATAATTTATAATATTTGAAACATTTATCAATTTATGAAATAGAAAAAAAATCTTTTACTGTAAAACAAAATGAATTAATTTTATTTAAATAATTGAATGGTAGTATTAAAAAATCTATAATATACTCTAAATACATACACCACTACATGTATAAATTTAAATGTTACATCAATATTTAAAATCTGGCTAATGCCTACCCTGACTTACAAGTTTAGATTGCAACTACCTATTCATAAATTATGAAATAAGAATCAAGACATTTCAACAATCTCATTTACAAGTTAAATTTTATAACATAAAATATTTTAAATTCTTTCAATCTAACTTCTACTTGTATTCACCAACCTACACTATTACATAGTCAATAAAGGGGTTAGATTATGATGAGTAAGAGAATTCTCCCTCCTAAATACTTCATTTATCCAAATTAGTAAACAAATTAAATAAATATTTTATTAACAAAACAAAACATTTTATGATAACTTA
>JARHVA010011576.1:0-44214 GCA_037957365.1 Torreya grandis | reverse complement strand
ACTCACAACCAAGTAGGTAAGATAATTTTTTACACACACACACACACATATGTATGTATGTATGTATGTATATTTTGCCATGCTTGGAGTAACATTATCACTGATTAATGGTATACATGGTGAGAGCATGTGTGCTACTTGTTTAATCACAAAAAGAACAAACTCGTGCAAGATGTTACACATGCCATTTAATAATTAGAAGTTTATGCCAACCTAATGATATATACTTATGCTAGCTTGCAATGGTTATTTTGCTTTTATTAAATCCTCCTTTACTATTTTCACATGGCATCACCACCAACCTTTGATTAATTTTATACTTTTAAATCCAATAAAATATGGATAAATAACTCATAACCAAGTAGGTAAGATAATGTTATTCCTTTCTTGCTTAATCCATGAAGCTTTTTAGTGTGCATAAAAATACATCATACTTCATTTGTTATTTTTTAATCTTTTTCTAGAGTTTATATTACACTACAATTAAAAATGATTTAGTATGACAATGTTTAGCTTGATAAATTTGAACTTTTTTATAAGAGAAATTACACCAATGGATGTTATTTTAGTTATGACAAGTAGAACATCCATGTTATGAGGAGACAAGAGTAACTAGCTTTTAGGGCTTGAAAGTAGATTTAAATCAATTTCATGGCCAGTGAGAATGACAATAGAGTCAAGGTAAAGGTGCAGTGATAAGGTTTAAGACTTCCACATTGGGGCATCACATGATAAATTGGTGTTGCTAAATAATTTATAATTTTCCTCAAAATGTTTTTGAGTTTATGCTCTTTATAGATAGTTAAATTTGTGTGCATATAGATATTTAAGCTATGGTTCTATGAAAGTTGGATTTTTTAGCTGGTGATCTTGGTGGTTTGTTTCATTTCCAAAAGAATATTAATAAAAATAATTACAAAATTTATCTTAATTTTAGGCTTGAAATTTTCAAAAATTGTTTGTAAATTTTTTATTCCTATTGTAACCTTCTCTTCCTGGGTTGTTTTCATTTCCATGCCTTTTCCCAAAACTCACTTTAGTCCTTGTTTATCTATACATTTTAATTTTATCTTCATTTGTCACTATTTAAAACTCATCTTGATGGGTTGTTTCATCCCCATATCTTTAATTTGAACTCAATTTACCTCTTATTTATCTCTACACTCTATGTTTCTCTTCACACTCTGTGCTCTTGCACACTTTTCATGGTCAGTACTTTACAAACATCACATGTAAAATAATAATTTATATTTTTTTATTTTATATTAAATACTTATTTTGTAATTTTAGGGTTGTGTTTATTTTGGGTCATTAATTTTTTTTGTAAGAATATCTATAACTATACATGGGGTTTGCAAGGAAACATTCCAAGGATTTTTTTAAAGGAAATAGGCTTGATGCAGGAACATCCAAGGTGAAGGAAATATTGCACCAACCAAAATTATTTTATCTTAGGTTTTTATATTGTTTTATGTTTGTGTCATTGTTTTCTTAAGCTTGTTAATCTCTAGGAATTATGTCGTAAAAATATTCCTTGCCATAGACAAAACACAATGATCTTTTGTTCGTTTCTATTAGTTTTTTTGGACCATTTAGACATGGACATTTGTAAGAAATGGTTATTAAATTGTGGAAAGAATAAAATGATGATTTTTTTTTAGGTCATATTCATTGACACTTGAAACATATGTATCAAGTATCAAACCATTTGGAGTTACCACATAAATGTATTGACTATTTATTTTTGGATATGCATGCAACACTTGGCATGAGTTTTTATTTACTTTCAGTAATAAAGAGATAATATATAGATGATGAAAAAATGGTGGAGATAATATAGCTTGAAACTTAAGACCTCTACAATTTTTTTTTAGATCATTTAGAGTCACTATAAAATTATACATCTGATTATGTCAGAACACTTGGAAGGATGTTTCTCCTTGTTTGATAATAATTTCATGATGAAATATGGTGTGATGGTATTAAATGAAAATAAATATATGTGTCCCAAATTTTAGATAGTTTGAAGTTAAATCTATAATGTACTATCCATTTATGTCAAATTGTGTCATCTACCTAGTTTATGGATGGTTTTTTAACTTGTAGTAGAGCTATGGTAGGACTTAGGTTACCAAATTTGGAGAAGTTAAATAAAATGTAGTATAAATGATTTTTTAAAATTTAAGCTCAATTGAATATACTTCAATAAATATATGGTATTTTTTAAATTATTATTTGGCTTAAAAATGTCACCTAACATTTAATGATAGTTAGGTGTTTATCTTGAAAATTGAAGGCCACTTGAATCTTGGAAATTTTGTGAAATGTTAGGTAAGTTGAAGAGAGAACCCATGAGGTTAGATATGTTAGAATAATAGTATAATTTGGTCAAACAAGTCATTTTATGAAAGGGAGCAAGTTGGGTAGCACAGGGGAAAAGTAGAGTATAGCAAAAAATAGAGATAGTTCTATTTTTCATGTTTTGTTAAGGAAAAAAAAACCTCCATGGAATTATGATGTACTATAGATGATACAATAAATGTAAGTATTAAATGCATGATAATACAAATGTTTTAAATATTATGATTCTCTATGTATTTGGTTTGAATTTATGTCTTTATTTGAGTGAATATCTAAGCAATAAAAAATTATAGGTTGTTTTTAGTTGGATACCTTATTTGTGCTTACATCATTTGGTATCAAAGCCACATTTTTTCTTTCTAGGAAAAGTGTGTGTGAATAATACTCTAGTTAAGTCTATTAGCAAGCTATGAAAGAATAGTTTGCATTGTGGGACATATGACATGTAGATCAAACATTATTAGATGAGGAGGAAGATCAAGAGGACCTCAAGTTATAGATTTGGTTGAGATGTTAAGAGGAATGCAAGCAAGAGTAGATGAAATAGAAAGAGAAAAAAAGAAGAGAAGATCATGGTGGAAACATGAGTAAGGAAGAAGAATAATAAACATAAGATCTTGGTGTGGAGGACATGGACAATGAAGATGAGACTAAATTTATTAGAGTTGTGGCAAGGCTTAGTAGTAAACCAACGCTGGAAAAACCTTACTATAATAAGATTTTGAATCTTGAGGATATTGTGTATTGGATAAATGAGATGGATAAGTATTTTAACAATGAGTCTATAGAGGAATAAAAGAAGGTGATAATTACTTATATAAATATAAATATTCATGCTTATTTATGGTGGGATTATGTGTAGGCTGAGAGAAAAATGAAAGGTAAGTAGAATATATAAGCTTGGGATAGGAATTGAAAAACTTGAAGTCCAAATTTCAGCCTTTTAACCATCAAAAGAGTATTTTCAAAAAAATATAGAATTTTATATAAAAGGAGGTCAACATCAAATAATAACCGATGAGCTTAATAGACTCACTATAAGGGTTTGACATATAAAGTATGATATGAAGGTGGAAAGGTATGTGAATGGACCATGTTTTCCCATTCAAGATGAAATAATTTTTTTGACCTTGGCAACTATAGCAGAAACCTATTAATGTGCCTTGAAGGAAGAGGAGAAATTGATGAGGAAGAAGCAAGAAAACTCCAGAGGTAGAGGGGGTATTTAAGAGTACAAGGATAAAAAACTCTATGGAAGAGGTCAATACAATAATGGTAGAGAGTTGAATAGTTCATAAAATTAGAATTCAAGCCATATATGAGGCTATTCTTCTAGAGAAAGAGGATTATATGGATGAGGTAGAGGCAAAGATTTTTTATGTAAGTATTTTGGGTGTAATAAGTATGTTGGTCATAAAGAGAAATAATTTAAAGAGAACCCTTAGAATAACAATAAGATAGATGAAGGGATAACTCATATAACCTTTGGAGATAAGGAGAACATTGGGTCTCTAGTACATATAGAAGAGACATAACAAGGAAAGGATATGTTGATGAATAGAGTGATATTAAAATTAACAAAGGAGGTGAATAAACTAGCACAAAGATTTTTTTTTTTTGGTTTTAGACTATCTGAAATATAGAGGTAAGTATTGAAAAATTGTGATTGATAGTGGTATCATGAATAATTTATTTTCTCAAGAGATGGTGGACTAAAGAGATTGGCATATTTTACACCATATAAGGTTTCTAGGTTTCTTAAGGGGCACTAGGTACTAATGAATGAGTAATGTGGTGAATTTTTAGACTAGTTTGTACAAGGATGAAGTTATGTGTGACATCCTTCCCATTGATAAATGCCATGTTTTATCAAGTAGGCAATGGTAGTTTTATAGGAGATCTTGAATTATGGAAGAGAAAAAACCTACACCATTATGAAGGATGGAAAGAGATTCACATTGAGTCTATTCAAGGATAAAGGAGATGAGGTGGACAACATGTTAGCATCCAATAATTTTTTTTAAGGTGTCAAAGGAGGAATAAATTTTATTTACACTAATTTAAAATCTAGTGGAAGTGGTAGCCACTATGGTAAGTGACTTACTTATTGAAATTTATAATATGTTGAAGGATTTAGATGATATTATGATAAGAGTATTGCCAGATAGACTACCACCTCTAAGGAGCATTAGTCACCACATGGATTTAGTGTCAAAACAATGTTTTCCTAACGATTAATATTATAGGTTAAATAAGATGGATAATGAATAAATAAATAATCAAGTTTAAGAGTTGTTGAGGAAGGGACTAATTCAAGAGAGTCTAAGTCCATGTGCAATTCTAGCTATGCTAACATTGAAGAAAGGTGGAGAGTGGATAATGTTATAAATTCATGTGCAATAAACAATATCATAGTTAAATATAGGTTTCCATTGCCAAAAATGGATGACTTAATGGAATTTTTGAGTGGATTAAGGTATATCACTAAGATAGATTTGAAGAGAAAATATAGTCAAATTTGCATAAGAGAAGGTGATGAGAGGAAGACCAAATTCAAGATTAATGATCAGTTATATGAGTGGTTAGTCATGTCATTCGGTTTGTAAAATATATGAGTACATTCATAAGACTCATGAACTTAGTTTTTAAGCCTTTCACATGTAATTATGTGATAGAATATTTGGATGAAATTCTAATTTTTAGTCATTCTAAGGAGTATACTGCATTTGAAATTAGTTTTAGATAATCTAAAGGAATAAAAAATGATAGTAAACTTGAATAAGTGTAAATTTATACAATAGGAGATGATATATTTGGGTTTTTTAATCTCAAAGGATGGGTTGAATATGGATTCAAGAAGGTGTGGGAAATTTTGTATTTGCCTTCATCGAAGAGTGTGTTTGAAGTGAGAAGTTTCCATGGGTTGGAATGTTTCTAAAAAACATTTATTAGAAACTTTAGAAGCATATGTGCACCCATCATGAAGAAAATGAAGGAAGATAATAATAAATTTCAATGGACTATTGTAGTAGAGAGTAGATTTCAAATTTTGAAGATAAAGGTGATGGAACAACTAGTGTTATCCTTACAATATTTTGTAAAAATGTTTCAAGTTGATTGTGATGTAAGTGGAATAAATATAAGATTGGTGTTAAGTCAGGAGGCTAATTACCTATTTGAGTGATAAGTTAAATGAATATAAGAGGAAGTATTCAATTTATGACTAAGAACTTTATCTAATGGTGCAATCTCTCAAGAAGTGGTGACATTACTTGTTGCCAAATGAGTCTATTTTGTATGTGGAATATCATGCTTTGATCATAAACAACCAAGGTAAGCTAAATCAATGACACATGAAATGGATAGAATTTATTCAAATATATTATTTTCTTTTGAAACTTATAAGTTGAAACTCCAATAAGTTAGTGGATGCCTTGATCATATGATCTATTTATTAAATTAGTTGAAGGTGGAAGTCATTAGATTTAAATCAATTATAGAGTTGTATGAAGAAGACATAGATTTTTAATATGCATGGATAAAATATAAGAATAAAATAAATAGAGATAAAAATATGGTTAGAGTATATGATTCAAGATGGATTGTTGTTCAAGGGAAATAAGTGTATACCTTAAGGTTCCATAAGAGAGAACCTATTAAAGTAAACACATAGTGGAGATCTAGCTAGTCATTTTGGGTATGATAATACTTTTGTGTAGCTAAGGGAGAAGATCTATTCATCTCATATGAGTACACATGTGAATAAGTTTATGGATAATTTTATAATTTTCCAACATGTTTTTGGTAAAATTCATAATGTTAATTTGTAGTAGCCTTTGCCTATTACTGATAAACCACATGATATATTGAGTACATACTTTGTTCTTGGATTGCCTAGAACACAATGAGGTAATGATTCCATGTTTATTTTTTATGATATATTTTCTAAGATGAATCACTTTTTATCATGTAAGAATATTAGTGATGCCACCCATATTGAAAATTAGTTTTTTCAAGTATTTATAAGATTGCATGGGTTATCAAGGATTATTGTATCAGATAGATATATAAATTTTATTGGGGACTTCAAGAGGACACCATGGAATAAGTTAGGAACAATGTTAGATTTCATTTTAGATTATCATCATAAATAAGATGAGAAAATATAGGTTGTGAATTAGAGTCTTGGTAATTTATTGACATGTTTAGTTAGTGACAAGCCCAAACAATGGGATTTAATGTTGGCACAAGCTAAGTTTACTTACAATGACTCATTCAAATTAAAGTAAAAGTTTTAATCTTTTTCAAAAAGTGTATGAGAACAAACCAAGATGTGTATGAAATTGTAGGAGTACTACTAAGATGATTAAGACAAGTGTGGAAGGTGAATACTATGCTCAATTTATGCATGATGTGCATAAGGAAGTCAATAAGAAACTTAAAGAGAGTGATAAAAATGAGAAGTAAAAAGTTGATAAATGAAGGAGACAATTTAATTATGAGGTTTGGGACATGGTTTTGGCACATTTACATTAGGAAAGGTTTTTGAAACATGAGTAAAACAAACTAAAATGGAAGAAGATTGGGTCTTGCAATTTTTTGAGGAAGTTTTCAACTAGTTATTATGAATTTGAGTTTCTAGATGGAGTAGGTATATCACCTATCTTAAATGTAGCATATTTATACCCATGCATTGAGTTAAAAATGATAGAAATCATGGATTTTTAGTTATGGGTTAGAGATATAAGTTACCACTAGAAGCTAAAGAGGCAATGGAAGTCATTCTAGACATTTAGATTAACAAAAAAGGGTAAATGAGTACTATGAGTAATTTATCAAGTGGAATTATGGAGTATCTAAAGATACAACTTTGATGAATGCATCCAAAGTTTTAAAACATGGTGAAAATATATTTGATCTCACAAAAAGTTCATAAATAGGAGCTCATGATCATTTTTATTACCCTGGGTGTCTAATGTAGAAGCATCCAAGGTGAATGGAAATAATGCATCAACTAAAAATATTTTATCTTAGGTTTTTTATTTTATTTTTATTTTTATGGCCTTCTTTCCTTAATCTTTTTATCCTCTGAGAATTATGTTGTAAAATTCTTCCTTGTTACAGATAAAGTGTAGAGATATTTAATATGTTTCTCTCAGTCTACATGGACTGTTAAAACATGGAAATTTGATAGAAATGGTTCTTTATTTACAAGAAATAATTAGATGATGAATGTTTTAAGGTAATACCACTTGACACTTATAACATCTATACCAAGTTTTAGACCATTTGGACTACTAAAAAAATGTTCCAACTACTTATTTCAAGATATGCCTATAACACTTGGCAGAAGGTTTCTTTGCTTGTGGTAATAATAAGGTAGGAATTAGATGATGAAACTTGGTGAGATCATATAGCTTAACATTAAAAGCTTTACACAAAATTTTAGATCATTTGGAGTCACCACAAAAGCACACCATATGATTTGTAATAGAACACTTGGAATGATATTTATCCTTATGTGGTGAGAATTTGATGATGAAATATTGTGTAACAGTAGTAAATGATGTGTGCATGAAGTAATATTTCATTGATAATGGCTAACGAGGGTCTTATTAAATTAATTTCATTTTGAATTTTGATAGTGATGGGAAGGAGAATAACTACTGTATGAATTTTGAATGTTAATGATGGATAGGAGGAAGGTGAACTTTAACCAAACAATCTCATTATATCTACGATAGTTTTGGAAAAGGTTGATCCAAGAAAGGTTCCTATCTCATTAGAAAAAAAATTAATTGTTACTTAGGGAGGAGTCAAACTTGGGTCCACAAGTCACTATTTTTGATCCCACCAAAGGTAAACAACTTTCCTTGTAGACTAATCTAGTCATGGGACAACATCAACAAATAGCCCTAGAAGATTCTTTTTTGGTCCCCTTAGGTGAAAGCAAGGAGGTGAGTCTTGAAGTTCTGAATGTTGTCATTGATAAAATTGATTCATCCTTATCAAATTCTATCTTGGCTAAATTTAATTAATTTAGGTTGAATATTGATTCTTTCCAAAAATGGGCTAATCTCAAATGGAAACCAAAAGGGTAAATTGATATTATATCCATGCCCAAGAATTTCTTTCTACTCAATTTATCCCATCCTAAGGATACCTTAGGGACACTCACAGGAGGACCTTGGTTTATGGGAAAATTAGTTTTTAGTCTTTTCAAATAGAAGGTAGGAATTAACCTCAATAACTCAATCTCAGAGGACATTCCTATCTAGATTAGTTTGCCAAAACTCCCCCAAGAATTCTGAGCACTTGAAGTCATTTTACAGATTGTCAGGGCTCTTGGTCAACCCATTTCCATTGACCCAGTTACTAGATCTAGATGGAGGCTTCTTGATGCTAGTGTTGATGTCTTCATTCCCACTCAAAAACCCTTAATCCACTATATCAAGATCAAATCCAAGTATGGAATCTATAATCAAATAATCAAATTCAAAATATCTTCTAAGATTTTCAAAACTTGTGATGTTATGAACCACTCATCTAAAGAATGCCCCTGATCAAGAAGTCACCCAGTTCCCCTTCCCCCTCCTAGGTTAAAAATCCTCTACTCAAGCTTCTTTTTCCCTTCCCCCTTCCTCCTACCCCATTCCCTCTCCCCTCAAATCCCCTTTAACCCTCTCTCCCAAATAGGGTCTAGTCCCTCTTCCCCAACCCTCCTTCCCCCTCCCCTCCCCCTCCCCCTCCCATCCCTCTTTCCCCCTCCTCATATTCCCATAACCCCTCCCCCAAACTGACTCTAGCTCCTCTTAATCTATGGAAAAATATCTCAGCTACTAATCTACCAAGACCCTCCATGACTTTGAGGATTCTTACCCCCTACTCATCCTGGCTATGACTTCCCTAGTAGGTTCCTTGAATGTCCCTCTTCCTAGTACCTCTTGCTCTTTGAAGGAAATTCTTGCTGAATCCAAGTTCATGTTCCTAGTTGGCTCCTCTCCTTCTTACAATATCCTTCATGACAAATCTTACCCCATTTCCTTTTATATCATTACTTATGAATCTCTTTTGTTGGAAAAAGCCCTAGTGTTGTAGGAAATTATACCTTCTCAGGCCCTCCTCACTCTAGTTAAATCCTGTAGGGAGACCAAGTATCTTTCCTTATCTAAAGGATAATACTCTCTTGCTATCAAAGGGGAAACTCAAATTTATGCAATAAGTTGTCTAAGGAAAAGTGGCAAGATACCCACCATAAAAAAGGAAGGAAAATAGTAGAAGTTGGATGTGATAAAAAATCCTCAGACAGATCCTCATCCCAAAGCTCTAAGAGAGTATAAATTGATAGGTAGGTTACAAAGGGTATGTAGATGACCCTTAGACATTACCCCAAAAATAAGAAATGAAAGTACTCTCCTAGAATATAAGGCAGATAAACAACCCCAAAAAATAAAGGTTAGGAATAAATTTAGTCTTAAAATATAAATCATATATTTTTTAATCTAAGAATCTAAAATGACAGCTAAAAAACTCTTGAAGATCAAATTCAATATTTGGGATAAATCTCTTTGAAATTGTAGTAACTCTAGAGGTTGTTTTTTCGAAACCATCAGTCTTGGAAGGCAACCTCCTTCTTGTTACTAAGACCCACATCTCTATTTCTTTCTTTGACATCTATAAAAAAAACAATTTGGTCCTCACCAATGTGTATGCTCTTAATTATTGGCCTAAAAGGAATAAGTTATGGAGAAACTTGAAAGACATTAGGAATCACTTTAAAAACTTGAGTTGGATGGTGGCTAGATATTTCAACTCTCCTTTGACCCCTAGGGAGAATAATGGGGGAATTTTCTCTCTCAATGATAGCAGGTTGGAGTTTAATGAGTTTATCACTACTGCAAGACTTTTTGATGTGGAGTTAAAGGATAATCATTATAACTAGTCAAATCAAAGGTTAGGAGATAATATTATCCAAGTAAGATTGAAGAAATTTTTTATTTATCTTAGTTCGATCCATAATTCCACTAGTTCCCTCTCATCCCTCCCCAAGATCAGGTCTAATTATAATCTAATCCTATTTGAAAATGATAATATGTCAAAATCTAAGGCTAATCCTTTTAGATTTAAAAAACTATGCCTCTCAAACTAGTCCTTGGAAGACTCCATGAAGGAATGGTGGAATTTCCTAATCCAAAGTTCAACCATGTACATCTTGGCTATGAAGCATAGACATGTCAAGAATAAGCTTAAAATCTATAACAAAGAAGTTTTTAGAAATATCTTCCTTAGAAAAAATGCTATCAACTCAAAGAAAAGGAACTTCTTAGTAGTTTCCACAATTTAGAAGCCAAGGAAAAAACTCACTAGAAGTAGAAATCTATAAAGATTTGGTTAAAGGAGGGTGACAAAACTACTAAATACTTCCACACCTCAACATCCAAAAATCACTAGTAGAATCTCATCATGGAAATTTAAGGGGAGGATGACACCTAGTTCAGGATGGAAGAAGACATTGAATCCTAATTTGTTAACTCGTACAAAACTTTGCTTGCTTTTGTTCACCCATAGGATGAGGATTTATAAGATCAACTGGCTAATATTATTGATAGGTTTATTTCCTAGGAAGACAATGCCTCTACACTCTCCCTACTTTTGGATGAGGAGATCTAGGCAATTGTGTTTTCATTGCAAAGGGATAAAGCCCCAAGACTAGATGGTTTCCCACCATTCTTATTTCAATTTTTTGGGATATCATTCATAATGAAGTTTGCTTGGTTGTTGTGGAGTTATTCAAAGTTGGCACCATGATTTAATATTTAAATAATACTTTCTTCATACTTATTATTAATAAGTAGGGGTCCTCTCAAATGACATATTTCAGACCCATTAGCTTGTGTTCTACTTTCTATAAAATATGCACTAAAGGACTTTCCCTTAAAATCTAACTTATACTAGATAAAATGATCTCAAACCAACAAGGAGATTTTGTCTTCAAAAGATAGATCTTATATGGGATTATCATATCCCAAAAAACCATCCACTTGGTTTGTCACTCCAATTGACAAGGTATATTCCTCAAGATGGACATAAACAAGGCCTATGACCAGGTTTCTTAGCAATTTATCGATAAAATTTTGATCAAATTTGGTTTCAATCACCCTATCAAAAATAGGATTGATTCTTACATAATTCCCCATATGTTCTCTATTATTATCAATGATGTCCTCAAGGGTTATTTCCTGGTAGGGAGAGGGCTCAAACAAGGAGATCTCCTCTCTCCATATCTATTTAACATATTGATTGAAGTGTTGAATAGGATGATTGGCAAGGATAGAACCTCCAACATAATTAGAGGAATCACAACTACCCATAACACTAGTCTGGTCACTCATCAATAATTCACAAATGATGCACTAATGATGGGTGAAGCCTCAATTCTAGAAGCTAGGTATTTCAAGAATATTCTTGAAATCTATGAAGTGGTTTCTAGCCAGAGTGTCAACTTCCACAAAATATCTCTTTTTTCATCAATACCCCACTCAACCTCCAAGTCAAAATCTCTAAGATTCTGGGTTATGTTATCAAGAATCTCCCATGTTCCTATTGTGGTACTCCTCTCTTTGAGGATTTCATGAAAAATAAACTCTAATCGATAAAATTTAGAGAAAGTTATTAGGATGGAAAGGGAATCTATTATCCCAAGCTAGCAAACTACAACTTCTGAAGAGCTCACTTCAAAGCATCCCAGTTTACTTCATGTCCCTTTTCATCATCCCCAGTAGGATTTCTTATCAAATCAAGCACATTTAGAAGAACTTCCTTTGGAGAGAATCTAAGGATAGATTTAGGTTTTCACTCATCTCTTAGAATAATTCCTAGCTCCCTACCTCAAAAAGAGGACTTGGGTTAAGAAGAGTTAGGTCCATGAACTAATCCCTTTTAGCAAAACAAGGATGGAGGGTTATTAAGGAAGATAACTAGTGGACCAAGATCATTAGGGGTAAATGCTTAAATTCTAGGGAAGGCCACTGCTTCCTCTTAGAAAGTGGACTAGATAATGGCTTAGAATTTTGGAAAGCTTTGCAAGCTGGTAAGGATCTTCTCAACTAAGGCCTCAAGCAGAATATTGGTAGAGGCAACAAAGTGGACTTTTGGCTTGATCCTTGGATTAACTCCCTTTTGGCTCTTCCTTCCAAGATTTAGAATTAATCTCCTTTTTTTAATAAAAATATGGATATAAGGTGTTGGACTATTAGGAGGATATTGATGGAAGAAAGAAGCGGAAACTTATCATAAAAGATGCTCTGAACTAGCATTAATCCCCTCTCTTGCATGACTTAAATAATTATATATAACACATTCACATCAACCTTTTCCTGAAGGAGGATGATATTATTTGGAAAAATGATCCCAATGGTCTTTAATTTGTTAAATATAGATATGCCTCCCTTTGGGATCAGGTGGAAGATGAAAACAATTGACATGATCTTTGGCTAAAAATCCTGATTCCCAAAATCAATGTTTTATTTTGGCTAGTGACTCAAAACAAGATTTTAACTATTGGTAATCTAGTGAAAAGGGGTATTCCCTTCTCCAATAGGTGCACCCTTTGAAAAAAAGAAGTAGAATATATCAAGAATTTTTTCCTTTCCTATTCCTTTGCTTCTTCTATCTTTTAGTGTTTCTTTAGCAGATCTAACTTTTCCTGGGTTACCCCAGGTTCCATTAAAGATTTAATTACTCAATGGAAGCCACCCTAGGAAGCTCCTCTACTAAAATTTTGGTAGAGTATAGCTCTCCCCCATATTTTTAAGGGTATTTTTAAAGCTAAGAATTCTTATATTTTTGAGAACTATAATCCCAATCCTTCTTCCACCTCCAAGAAAATCTTGGCCTTTGTCCATAAAACCGGTCTTCTTTTACGTCCTCTTTTGACCAACCTAGCTCCCCTATCTTCTCCTAGATTATAAACCACCTAAATATTGTCATTCTTGGAAAATCTAAAGTGCATGGGGTTTATAGGTCAAAATTCAAATGGTTGTATCCTCCTCCCTCTTGGTTTAATCTTAATTTTGATGAGGTAGCAAAAGGGAACATAGGCCCAGTGGAAATGAGAGGAGTTATCAAAGATTCATTGGAAAATATTAGAGTGGCTTATGCAGGTCTATTGGTGATCCAAAATAATCATGTCTCAGAAGCTAAAGTAGTGCTTTGGGGTATTGAACTGGTAGTCAACCTCAAGATAGACTTCATCCAAATTGAGGGAGACTCAATGAACATTAATAATTTTTGAAATGCCTTTCTCACTCTTTTTGAAATATCTTTAGAATCATTAATGATGCTAAAAAATTGTTGGCCCATTTCAAAGGGGTCTCCATAAGACATGTTTACAAGGAAGGAAATAGGGGTTCTAATTTCATAGCAAACCTTGGGGTCCTAAGAAATGATTTTATCACTTGAAATGAGAGTGACTTTCCAAATTATGTCATCCTGATTATCAAATTAAAAAAAGGACACATCACACACAATCATGATGGTTTTATTAATTAGGACACAAAATTGGATTGAAAGCTTTGATTTTTATAGATGCAAGGCTATTATTACTATGGCCTTTCATGTTTGGTTCATTCTAAGCTTTCTTCACATGGCCAAGTTTGGATCTTTTACTTATAAGTTGCCCACCTCCTTCTTTAAGAGCTCATACTACAAAGCTTATAGAATAAGTCTAAAAATTCACAAAATGGGTGGAAATAGAGATTGATTCGAACTAATTTCATGTTTTAATGTCAAGGAAAATGAATATGTGTGGCATAAAATGGTCAAGGGAAGTCTATTTCCCTTCATGGAATGTCTTTTTGGGCATGACACATGGCTTTCTAGGGACTTTTCTCATGGTTGTAAAGATCATAAAGTTTGAATGCATGGTTTAAAAATATTGATCATTGAGGAGCTTATTGGCAAGACTACCAAATGGAATGTAATGGCATCAAATACTTCAAGGAAAAGAAATGAAAGGAGGAGTTTCTAATAATTTCTTCAAGAAGGAATGAAAGGAAGCTAAGATTTTTTCACAAAATGATTTCATGAGGTTTGAACTATCAAGGAAATGGCCTGAAGTCTACCCCTAGATTATGAGGTGTATTACTTTAGAGGGAAAACATAATGTGATTTTTCCCATCAGTTCCTCCTTCTCAACCACTTCAAAGGCTACACCATTATCATTCTATTTTATTTGCTACAATCCTTGGAAGCCTTGATGATGAAATTTAAAAAGAACCTAATAGATGATTTAATTCATCAAGGTCTTATTTTGTTGCTGATTAAGCGTAAGGAGCCATAGTGGTCTAAGATCATCATTGAAGTGATTGATATCCATATTGAGAATGAAGATAATGAAAAGGGAGGAGATTACTCTATTGAATTAGATTCTAATAATGAATAAGAGGAGTATAATGTTAGGGATTTTATAGAACAGGCACAACAGGAGCCCAAACCAGATATGGGGGGTCCTATCTTTATTTATTTTCTCACTAGAAGAGGTAGAGGGGTTTCTAATTCTAATGATAAGGTTTAAATTTTTAATTACCTCCAAAAGATGCACATGAATATTGCTATCTATAAGCTCCTATGTGGAAAAATGGTAGATAAATTTGAGAAGTTAAAAGGGCTCCTGAGTCAAGAGTTGATAGCCATTAATTTGGGTAAGGATAATTTGGTTCACACTCTACAGGGTAACAAATATAATTAGAGTGGTAGAGAGGAGGAGATTAACTAAGATCCTAAGGAGGAGAAAGTAGAGATTTATTCTTCCAGCCTTAAGCATAAATATAGGAAGAAGCTAAAGACCAGTTCATTAGAAGTCATACTAGAGGAAGGAATAAAAAAGGTGTTAGTATTGAGACCAAGAAAATGGTCTTTTATTATAAATCAAAATAGTTTGTCTTACTATATTTATTTTTTATTATTTTTAGGTTTTTTGGCTAATTATTGGCATATGTTTGGTAGCAAGGGGTTATAGCTGTCGAGTCTATCTTTTACTCCTTTTTGTATTATTGCTCTATCATGTCTATCTTCTAGCTATCTAATGTAAAGGGAATGGGCCCCTTCATCATAGTTTTTAATCGATCAAATAAAAAATGTGTGTAACATATGTGCTCCATTTTATAACATTATGAATCACATAAGTAACATATCATCTATTTGTGTTAGACTATGCCATCTACCTAGCTTGTATATGGTTCATTACCTTACGATAGAGATATGGTAAGAATTGGATTACCAAATTTTGAGTAGTGATATAAAATGTTTTCTACATGATGTGTTTAAAATTTTAGTTCAATTATATAAATTGAGGTAAATATTTGTGATTTTTATCACTATTGTTTAGCACAAAAACATCACCTGGTAATTAGGTGTTGATCTTGAAAACTGAAGGTTGCCTAACTCTTTGATGTTTTAAGGAATGTCATGGAAGTTGAAGAGACACCACATGAAACTATGGATGTCAAAGGAATATTATTATTTGGTTAGATACGTTAGTTTATGAAAGGGAGTAATTTAGGTGAAATAAGGGAAAATGATAGAAGAGTAGAATATATATAGTTATGTTTTACACATTTTGTCTAGGAAAATAAACTTGTATGGCATTGTGATGTATTATGGATGATACAGCGATTGTAATTATTTGATGCATGATAATCTAAATTTTTTAAGTACTATTTTTATTACATATTTGGTCCTAATTTATGTCTTTGTCTGAGTGAATATCTAAGCATAAAAAAATTAGAGGCTGTCCTTAGGTAGATACCCTGTTTATGAAAACATAGTGTCTAAATGTTCTAATCATAATATGTGATCAATCTAGTTAGGTTTTTTATTTAATTTAAAATTATAGAGAAAATATGACCATGTGGAAATAGGAATATAAATATAATATTTTAATGTATGAATCCTAATATCCACATATACCTACTTTTTATAATTTAGATTTTTAAGGTGAAAAGACCCTAATATCCACATCTATGTTTTATACTTTAAATTTTTATGTTTTAAGAATAATATTTTTTAGTACCTACCACAACAAGTCCCAGGTATTATAGGATTCACCTTACATAAATAATTTTTAAATTTTTACTAATAGGAAAAATTTATAAGACCAAGTGATAAATAAATATAAAGCTAAGCACCATAAATTTTGGAATATTCTTCAAGGGTATTTTGAGGGAATATTTGTTTCTTCTATAATATTTTAACATTTTCCCCTATCGTTTTAGATTGATTTGTTTTGGTTCTACCACCATTTTATAAAATGAATTGAGTGTACAAGTAGTAATAAATACTTGGTGTAAGTAACACATCACCACATCCATTTCCCATGCAAGAAATGTATCAATTCATTTACAAGAACTTTTAGGTTAGTAATAATGAATTCCATGGCTACTTCTCCCTTTGGTTTAGCTTTCCCTCTTACCTTTCTCTTTATATTATAAGAGAATTACTAACCTATGGTTAAATAATTCAAGTAAGATAAGTAAAAAATAAAATAATGTAGTTCATATTCTACATAGGCATCTTGTGTCAATTTTCTATGTACCTTGAGTCCTACCATCCAGGGACTATTTGATGGCCATATGATAATATTTACATTTTTTAATTGTAAAATTAAATCATTTTTTTAAACCATATCAAATTCAAATGTAAAATTTTGGAACATTGTCAAACAAAAAATGATATTAAATAATTACATTTATCCTCTATTAAAATGTAAAGAAATTATTGTATAAGTATAAATAAATAAATATTGCAGACACTATTTATGAATTATATAACACCTCAATCTTGTACACTTGGTAAAACTCAAAACTTGGCTATTCCTCTTAGTTCTAGACCTTCTTTACTCCAAAAGTGTTGCATTTTCTCTCACTTGTGCCCCTTGGACTATGTCTTGGTTTGACTAGTCTTATATTGATGAACCATGCTTTCTATCTTACCTAAAATGCTTAAAAATTACTTATCCTATGCCTCTATATGTTCTAAGCTTGTACCTATTTTCTTGACCCTTGGACACTTGCATTCTAGATAGACACCTACATTGATGCAGGTATCCTACTCCAATGCAAGTGTCAAGTGACCCAAAATTCATATAATTTACAAATGAAATGTACCCTAATGGTTGTCATAAGTAATTTAATGTGAGTTATTATCTAAAAGGATTGGTATAAATACAAAATCAATCCTAACTCATTCCTTCCCTAGAATAAACCAAGTCAACTTATCAAAATAATTTAGTCAAGCATTCAATAGAGAAAAGATTTCCTATTTTCTTCTATTCTCATATCAGTGATAGGAACAACATATATACATGTTTGAAGTACTAAAGGAATAACCCAAGAGCTTGATTTTCCAAGTTATACATTAGGTCACTATTATACTTGCTTTCAACATATTTCACAATTCACACAAAATCCAATAGGTGGGGAAGAACTAAATAAGTTTGAGGCCCTCTTTGGAGTATTGGATATGTAGGAAATGGTCATTAACAGAGGGGTATTTGAGGCATCTCAACACCACGTGCCCATTAACCCATTTTTTTTCACAACAATTATAAGGAAGGAGATAAAGGGTTTTTCTATTTGATAAGGAGTGGCATTCCATGAACTAGATATAAATGCACTAGAGTGAAGGAGATGAAAAACCTAAAAGCATATAGATGGTTACATATTGTATTAGTAGGCACTTTGTATAAGACACACATGTCCTATCCATACACTAGCATCAAAATTAGCTAAGTACTTGTTTTCATTATCATTTAAATATCTAGCATAGTTATAATTTCCATTTTAACATATCTCAACTTAATAAATTCATTATATGATCTATATGAGTTTTAAAATTAATTAGTCTACTATAGAGATAGTTTATCATCCTTATGGCCTAGGATATCTCTATCCCCTTTAACCATAAATTCCCTATTCTAGATTTTTAGTATTAAACATTTAGTGAACCTGATATTTGAGCATTATTGTTACATAAACATTCTATTTAAAATGATTATCTCATGTCTTGTTCTAATATTTGTGTTCTTTAGCTTTCTCATCATGGATGATATTGATTGCTTTGATGACTATTATTATGAAATTTTAAAACTCTCCCTCAATGAAGGAGATAAATTACCCAAGGAGTGTTATGAACGGAAATGTAGTGTTCCTAATATTTATATGACTTGTTTGTAAATGTTACTTAACATGGGGCGAATCCAAAGTCTACATCCTATGTAGTAATCCCAAGGGGAGCAACACAAAAAGTATTCATGTCACTAGGATTTAACAATTAATTTAATCATGTCTGGTGCTTGCTTTTGGCATAACCACATTGATACTACGAAATCAAAAACTATTGTAGTGAAAGACATTTTTCATAATACCATGCTAAATATCTATGTGATAAGGGGAAACACAAGGATTCATTGGGTTTATTTATTATTAAGATTACTTGTTGGTTTTGTTTTGTCATTAAAAAAATATGAATGTTACCCCATACTCTGTCACACTCATTTACATTGGGCAGATTTTTGTTATAAGAAATGGAAGCTAAAATTGATCCAAATTATCAAAGCATTTCTTTTTCTCATGAAGTCAAATTAATACATATTCCAAATGATAGAATTGGTTATTTTAATACATATGTAAACATGAGGAGGAACATGCCATGTACCATTTCAACTTATCCAACCATGATCCAATCAATGTAAAATATCCAATATAAGGTTGCGAGCTCTCACATATTCTAAAAACACCAAAAAAATTAAAATATTCAAATTTTCAAAAATATATTTAACATATACATATTCTATTGGGTCCTTGGCATCTATGTGTTATTTCCATTTTTATGGATAGAATATCATGTAATTATACATACACATGAATTTCACACTTGTATTTGAGTGTGATATATGCATACATAAATACATGATTTATGTACTTAAGGATGTTGGGATTTCCCTCTACTCACATCACCAAGATGTTTGATGTATACACCTCTATGATCACAATACATCCAATTTATATCATTATATGGTCACTTTACATTATCATGTTTGAGATCATATATTTACTTACACATGACTTTATCCATGTGTATATATTTTGAAGTGTACTTGATATGTTATATAATTGATATTTTTTTAAACACATTGGATCCATGGGCTACTACAATATGTTTATGTTGGTTGATTGTGATTTTAGTTATGCACTTCCTCGAGTATCTTGCCTTGTTATTTTATTATTTGTTGAGAATTTGAATATGTTCCATTGTTTACAGATCCTATACATTTATTTTATTTTTTGACGTTTGAATATGTCATTGTTTGTTGTATAGACATTTGAATATGTCATTATTGATTTTATGGACATTTTACTAAGTCATGTCCATTCCATTATGCAACATTTGAACATGATCCTTGTTTGTGTCATTCTTAGATCATTTTATTTTGACTTGATTTTGAGTTATCTTTTTTGTGTGATTAATTTTATTATTGAGCTTATACTATTACTATCTATACATTGCCATGGTCTTCACCATGCATCTTAAGCATATATATGATCATAATTTATGCACTTCAATGATACATTTACTTAGACATGTTATTTTGTATGCTACATAGTTTATTCACAAATATATGGTTATCTTATCATTTTGAGGTGAGGTAACTACCAATTTCTATTTTTCCCTCACCTCAAGGGGGGGCATATTAGTGGGGGCATGTCATAGAGGTACGACTTCAACACATTTAAAGTTTTAGATTCAGTGGGGGCATGTCATAGAGGCATGGGTTCCACACACATTACAATTTCAAATATATAGTGGGGGAATGTTTTGGAAACATCTTCTCCACACTTATTTAGTATTCAACATACACATATTATAGTGGGGGTATATTTTAGAAACATGTTCTCCACACTATCACTTATATCATTTTTTAGATTTCTCCATATATAGTGGGTGTATTTTATGGTACCATGTCACCCACACTTTTTAAAAATTTCAAATTAGCCAAAGTGTATAGTTATATGATTTATATACACATTTATGGCATAATTCTATACGTTGGTACCATTATTACACATAGTTTCAACATGATACATAACTAAGGTGCATATTATATGTAATGTGCACTTAATATTTACAAAATAATAATTAATTTTAGATTCATAACACTTTTAGGGATTGCCATCACTCAATAGGTTGAATTTTTAAGAACTATAATGAGCCAATATACTGTAATAATTGGTTCACTTTTTAGTATGGTTGAGATGATTAAATCACTCAATATTGCCAAGATTTTAGGTTGGACTTGATTATATCATCTAGCCTCACTAGTTTGATAGTGTGAGTTGACATGGTTCACTCACACTCACTAGGTTATAAGTATGATTGAGTTCCATCCATGTGATCTGTTACCACAATAATTTCACTAGGGAGGGTTTTAAAGCCTCCAATCAATAAAAATTACACAATAACCCTAACTAGGTTTTATGTTTTCATATTCACTAAACTAATAACAAGTAAATAAAAATCTAATCTAGTGCTCACCAAATCTTGTGGCATAAATTTGGTGGGGGGTAATAAACACTAAAATTAAACATGCATAGAAGACATATTCTAACATCAACGTATACATATTCTTAATGCATGGAAAAGAAGTGCAAATGCATATCTATCTACTCTTACAAAGGAGGAACAAATTTAGGAATACTTACCTTCAAAGATGAACCTAATGAGACTCAATCTCTCCCTTGGCCAAGGTACTTCACAAGAGGTTGTTATGGTATGTAAGAATGATAAGAATAAATCAGCTTTAAGCTATACAACCTATCAATGCATCCAAAAGACTTATCCACAAGACATGATCTGTATCTTCAAAGAAAGTATGAAACCCTAAGCTTTTTCTTCAAGTAGAATGATGGATAAGAAGATACACAACATATAATACTTCTTCCTCTCTTCTTTTAGAAATGGAAAAATGAATGTGTTTATATAATCAAATCTAACCCTAAACCATCACAAAAATTTAGCCTGATAAGGTTGACCCAATCGACCTAGTATTGAAATTGGTAAAAAACTAACTTTATTATGAACTATGTCGACCATGGTCGACCTAGTTCCTAGTAAGATTTGTAAATAACAATACAAGGTTGATGTGTCCAACTTAGTCATGTAAATTACCAAAAAGGGGTTTAGATTAGGAAAAGGGATAATGAAGGTGGTAAAAGACTAGAATAGGTTTCAAAATAGGAGGAAAAGCTTATGGGAATGTTTTTTAAGAGACAAGTGTGTGTATATCAGGTGGAAAAAAGGGACAAAAATTCTACAAAGCACCAATGGTTTTCCCACCTCTTTCTTGATGCACCCCTTAGAGAATGCACTTCGAGATATTGAGACTCGATACATTCTTATAAGATAAAAAGCATCGATAATTGATAAAGTTTGAAAATATTATGTGTATACATATGCCCCACTTGAAGATCATCACATGTCACATAGGTGCAACATGAGATGGTGCTTTCAAAAAAGAACATAGGCAAAACATAACATTAAATTTGAATAAAGTGCAATAAGGAGAAAATAGGATAAATGAAAGGACAAAATTGAAAAACACATACCTTTACTTACCTTAGTGTTGTATATAAAGAAGGAATTATGAGAAATGTGAAGGCATCCAATGTGACGAACATTAGGTGAACTTGTAGAGATTAGCAAAAAAGAGCAAAAAATCAATTTTTTTGAAACATGTACATATAATAATTAAAAATAATCTCTATGACATCAAGATTTGAGAACATTTTGTGGGTTGGAAAAAGAGTTAGTAGAGATAAATATATGAGAAAAATAAGAAATTTGAGAATAGAAAACCATGGGACCAATGGTGTTGTTGAGCACATGGATATATGATATGTTTATGATGTATCAACTTGTTGGGTTACCCCATGTGGTTGATGATAGGTTACATTGAGTTACTAGATGAAGATATTACCAAGTAGCACAGACCATGCCCCACACGTTATCACTATAAATAGTCATACAAGGAGATATCATGTGGTAGTCATATGCACATATTTCTATGATTTGGCTAAGTCAGGTGACCATGGTGTCAGGGCTAGCTCGAGAGTAGATCATAGACCACTATACCTATTGGGTAGATCTATAGTTAGTGGCATGCTTATCAAGATAGTTTGGACTCCTACACCTAGTGGATCCTATAGTAGTGCCTACATTTTGGGCATAAATGCAAGAGAATTGATGGGGATAGGAAGAGGAGTGTTAGTCAAAAGACTAGACATCAAATTATGGTGTGTGACGACATGGACTAGTTGAGTATGATATCTAACAACTAAAAGAAGAAAGGGCATAGATGTGGATGCATGGATGCAACAGGTACCACAATGGGAACCATAGCATGAGGAGTGGCATCCACATAAAGTACACCAATGATAGAGATTCCATTAGTGGGATTGAGCATAGATGAGAGTTGTCACATGGGATGACTTCATAATCAACCTAGGGTAGAGATGGTTGATAGAGGCACCATTAAGGAGAGGTTTGATGCATACATGGGTGGTGACTCTAAGGTTTGCTCTGTTGGGAGGTGATGCATGGATGAGGTTCTCAATGGATGAGTTGATGGAGATACCATGCTCAACATATAATCAGATGGGGAGATGGTGGTTGGTGACACTAGGATGGGTAAGAAAGTTTGGATTTATTAGTTTTTGAGATAGAATACTAGTTATATATGATTGTACATATATATATTTTCATATATATATATATATATATATATATATATATATATATATATATATATATATATATGATTTTGTATCTATCTACATTTTAGTTTTTATAAACCCTACAATGGAAGAGACTAAATGGGCATCCTTGGTCATGGTAGCACACTATGACATTTTGGATGGAGTGTTGGCACCATATAACCCCACTATCTGAGATGATCTTGTGGTACTATTTCACCTAGCTCAAGTAGCTGGTTTAGACTAGTGGAGGAGGATGCAAGGTAGCTATAAACACACAAAGATGGATTGTAGCCACTAACAAGGTGAGAGAAGGAGAGGCATAGGCTTGGTAGCTTTGGATCAAGAGAGAGTTGCACATATGGCTACCATGATATAGATGAGATAGGTACAAGCCCATGTGGACAACTATAGGGATAGTTAGTAGGGTCGAGATCATAGACTACCTCATTACAACATAATATACATAGGGGATAATCCAAGGCATCTATGGGTATCATATAGAGGCCATGAGATAGACATGATGGAGCCTAGCCATAGAGATGGAGTGATGTATTTTTGTATTTTATACTAAATCACATAATATATATGGATATTTTGTCTTGATAGTTGGATGTTGATCTCATGAGTTGTATTTTGGTTGTGGTTGTTTATGTATGGATATATTTAATTATAACAATAGTGTATTTCTCTTTTGATGTATATTGTATAAGAAATATATGTTGAGTGTTTTATTTTCTATCATTATGTAGTACACATGCATGGTTAAAAATAAATACTCAAAAAAGATTTGGAAAAGTATAAGTAATCATAAACAAATGCACTACACACTATTTCACGATGGGAAATGTGTAATAAGAAAAGATGACTAAGTATAGTAAACCAAAAATATGGTAAAAAAGAGGACAAAATGTTTTTAAACCATGAAAAATATTATCACCAAATTAAAAAAATTAAAGTCACACTAAATAACCTTGGGAATTATGAAAATAATGTAAGAAAATGGAAAGCATGTTAAATACGAATGGTTGAAAAATAAAATAATTAAGTCAATCAATCATACTAAATCATGTTGGGAAGTATAAAAGAGACATAAAATCTGCAAAATGGTCTTAAATTAATCACACTAATTTAAGTTGGGAAGTATGAAAAAAAATGGTTGGATTCTTATATGCAATCAAAAAATAAGAAGATAAAAATAAGAGATTAATGAAGTAAGCATAAAACATACTAAATAAATATGGGAATCATGTCAATGATGTGTAACTCATAATAAATCACATCTTATCTCATATTTAACACATGTAATTTCATTGTGACTTGGGTATTGTAAATTTTTTTGAGGAAGGATAGGTCCTATCCATGGTCTTACACTACAACTCACAAAGGTAAAATCAATGAGGTGGAAATAATGTGAAAATATGCTAAAATGGGATGTTTGGAAAGGTAGTGTGAAAATTTGGTAATTTGTAAATAAGGCTTAGTCCTTTCCAAGGTCTTACATTAAAACTCATAAATAGAATCCCTAGAGCGAGTGATTAGCGAAAAAAATAATATTTCTCAATGGGAAATATTAGGGTTGTATGGAATGAAAAAGGGAAAGTAAGAATCATAACATATTCATATTATGATAAGAACTTAGGAGATATGAGGCACACTAAGGACATGAAAAGACACTAAGTGACTAGTGACGATCAATATACAAAGGATACCTATTCACTATAAGCACAAAGCTATGTAAGCAAATAAGCGTGGTACTAATATCAATTCATGTTCTTTGTTTTGAACAAGAAAATTAAAATGGACCTACCTTCCCATGATGTGTTTCATGTTCCTTAGGACCCCTTATAGAGTTTTCAGTCTACTACATAGATTGGGTACTTGCATGAGAAATTAGGTAACACTAAAATATTTTTTATTCTCCTTTTCTAGTCTAATGGCCTACCGCACCCCAATGGACCTTGAATCTGTTGTCCCCAAAAAATGTCACTCATTTTGTGGGACAACATATGAACTATTTTGGTCTTTCAAGATCAAAATTATCTATTCCCTTTTCAAAATTTCTTATGAGCATTATATTTCCTCATTTTCCAAGCTTTTTCAGTAAAGGGACTAGTTGGTTCAATGGGTTCAATCACTTTAACAGGTGAGTTCAATCAAAAGGGGCAAATTTCCAATACTAAGGCATTTTTAGGATTGGTTCAAGGCCTTGGTTTAGCCAAAAAGGGTTCATCGGCAAGCTTCTAAGCAAGGATTGAACCATTGGACCATTGAACCGTTAAACCTTGAACCATGTTGGTTTAAAGGTTCAACGGGTTCAAGGTTCAGCATCTTTAGCAAAGGTTCAAAGGTTCAACGTTGTTTGCTTCAATGCAATTTGGTTCAACACAGTTGGTTTAAGCAGTCAATTAAATGAGTGGAACAAAAGATTGAACCATTGAACCGTTGAACCAAAGTTGGTTCAACCGATCAGTTCAAGTGGCTAAGGAAAGGAAAAAGCTTGAGAGCAAAAGCTACCAGGTGTCATCTACCAGACACATTAAAATTCATCTCTAAAAAGTAGCGGAATGTGCCATGTGTCCCTTACAAAGCTCGGCAAAAGCCACCAAGTGTCAACCTCCATAGTTTCTTCCTTTTGTTTTGATATTAAGTAAGAACTATGGTGGGCCCTAGGTAAGTTGCTAAATTAAGAGAAACACAACACATGTTTGCATCTGTAGTTTCTCCTAAGCATATCTCAGTGCACGTGAAAGGTGCCAAGTGGCAATGGTAAAAGGTTTCAATATGTTTCTCTAAAAAGCAATGGAAGCCACCACATGTCATCTTCCATAAGATTTTTTAAAGGTAACTAGAGTGTAGTAGAGACCGCCACATGTCATCTTCCATAGGAAACTAATATGAGTCCCAAGGACTTTTTGAAGGTAGCTACAACACAGTGGAAGTTGACAAGTTTTAGCATCTGAGTGAATCTAAAATGAGTCCTGAATGTTTCTATAGTATAGCAAAGCTCAGTAGAGACTACCACGTGTTCTCTTTTGCATGACTTTCAAAAATATTTCTAAAGCTTCTATAGACAAATGGAAGCTGCCACATGTCTCTACCTATTTCACAGTGGAACGTGCCACATGTCAATTGCAAGTTCAACAACCAGCCAAAGAGATAGGCCGAGATCTCAGAAAAGGGATAAAACACAACTAGAAAAGGAGGAATGATGAAGAAGAACTAGAAATACCCATGCATGGGATATGTTTATAGAAGGTGAAGTAGTCCACTAGCTAGACATTGGAGAACACAAAAATTCAATGGCATGACCTGTTTCTCTACATTGAGAAAAGCAAATGGGCAACCACGCCTGATTCCAACATATCTTTTTGATATAATTTGAAATGTATTAAATGCAACATGATGTGTTAATGCTCCCAAGTATTTCTTGGAGAGCTATATATTAGACTCCCTCTTATTGTTTTAGAGAGATCTTTTGGTTATTGGAAACTAAATTCTAACCAAGTTGAAAGGCATTACTGAGACTTTGAGCTTAGATTATTGATCATATTTTGTTATTCGAATAAGAAAGCAAGTGACTTTTTAGAATTTGTGCTATAATAACTTAGTTGTTGGGGAAATTATTCTTATGTCTGTTTCTTTAATATAATTTCTATCCCTTTAAATAAATAAGCAAAATTAGTGAAAGTAGTCAGGAAGATGTCCTGAAGTCAATTGTAGAGAGACTTTGTGCCCACACAATTGCCTTTAGTGTGTTTGTCTTTTCTATTCCTATGTAAAGGATCTTGGGATGACTTTGTGCCATTGCCCCTTTATTTCCAGAAATTGCTCCTTTTGGATGTCGTCCTTACATCCAACCCCGCAAACAACAGAAGCAACGCCGCCGTCGCCTTTCTTACAAGCGCCGTTCTTTTCCAAAGCGCCATTCTTATGCACCTCCTCACCGTTTCCTCCGCCGACGCCAACATGCTCGTCCTGCTTCTAATAAGCCTATTTGTTACATTTGCCGCAAGCCTGGTCACATCGCTCCCAATTGTTCCTGTAAAAATCCCGCTGTTAAAGCTGTCTTTTCTTCCAACGCAGCAGCGTGGTGGGATGTTATAGATGCAGATGAAGACTTGTATCTCCAAGAAGACATTTTTGAACCTGTCCTTGAAGACCTTCTTGAAGAAGCATCTGACGATGAAGACGCAGCACAACTAGAATCTCTCGCAGACGAACTAGAACAACCAATGACGAATATGCAGCGAGGTTCTAGAGGATCACGTCCCTACAGGCCAAGAGAAGCCAGACAAGCCTATGAGGCTTATGGTCCCTGGTCCCGTGCTCACCATGAAGTTTCTGAGCGACCAGAACGACCTCGAGGAAGAGGTTTTGTTAGAGGAGAATCATCCAGAGGGAGATAACCCTCTCAGCCGCGACAACCACCAACTATGCACAGACTCCAGAATCCACCTGTGCAGTACCCAAGCCAGTTCAAGCCAAGTGAAGCGTGGATCAAAAATAAGTTCACCTGCAAAGATCCACCAAGAGAAATCAAAGAACCCATTTGGGAACAGATCATGCCTGCCGAAGAACCAGTCCTTGCAGCAGATCCCTCATGGGAAGATGGCTATGAACCAGAAGATGATGTCGGAAGTATTTTCTATTCCGACCAAGATTACTGCCCTGAAGGTGAATGCAGTAATCAACAAGAAGAAGCTGAACCAGAACTACCAGAAGACATCAATGAAGAACCTACCATCATCCAAGATCCAGGAAGGCAAAAACTGGTATGTACAAGCATCCCTTCCTTAGAACTACCACAACCTGCCTACCTCAATCATTTGATCAATGGCAGATTTGCGCAGTTCTTTACATTAGAAATAAATGGTAGATATGTAGATGCCCAAGTTGATACTGGAGCTTCTCTGTCCTTTGCGAAGCCACAACTCATCAGTGACTGGGAGACACTTGATGAGCGACTAGCTTATAAGAGCTTAGATATTCAGGGTAACAGTTTTGTATGTAATCGGTATAAACACCAGCAAGCCCTGAGGATCCAAAATAAGATCTTCCATTGTGACTTCTTCGCCCTTGAAAGGATGCCTATAGATATCCTCTTAGGAGGATCATTCATTGACAGATACACGCCCTATGGTGCTACTGCTAAAAGCATCATGTTCACCATTGAAAATGAAAGGCTCAGAATTCCAAGACTCATCTATGCTACTGAGCAATTCCCTAGTGCTATGACCCAAAGTCCAGAACCTATTCCTGTCGAAATAATTGCCTTAGGAGAAAAGATTAAGTCTACTATCTGTTCAGAGAATCCACAACAGTTTTGGGCTAAATCCATGCCTGAAATGGAAATAAAGATCTTGGAAGGCAAACATATGAAGATAGGTAAGAAAATTCCTATCCCAGCACAGGACTACTCAGATATGGAAACCCAGATACAAGATCTGGAAAAGAATGGTTTTATTGAAAAGTCTACCTCTCCATTTTGCTGTTATGCATTCATGGTCAACAAACATTCTGAACAAAAGAGAGGAAAGAAAAGAATGGTCATAAATTACAGACCATTAAATGCTATCACAGAACCATTCCCATATCCAATCCCTGATAAAAGCTATCTTTTAGAGAAAGTAGCAGCTTGTAAATACTTCTCTCAGTTTGACTGTAAATCAGGCTTCTATCAGATCAGGGTCAAGGAAGCAGACAGGGCCAAGACAGCCTTTAGCTGCCCGTTTGGTCATTATCAATGGACTGTCATGCCATTTGGGTTAATGAATGCGCCAGCCTACTACTAGGCGCATATGGATAAGATTTTTGAAGGCACCTCTCAATTTCTCTGTGTATATATTGATGACATTTTAATTTTTAGCAATTCTTTAGAGGAACATACTGCTCACCTCTCCAAGTTTTTACAGTTGGCTACTAATGCAGGAATAGTGCTTTCTGAAACAAAAATACAGTTATGCACTACAGAATGTAACTTCCTCGGAATGGTTATCCGAGATTCAAAGCTGCAAATACAGCCACATATAAAAGAAAAGATCATCAGTTTTCCCGAGCATCTGGATAGAGCTCAGGTACAAGCTTTTTTGGGATTACTAAATTACTTAAACAGTTTTTATCCCAATGCAGGAGAAGACAGATTTGTCCTGCAGGAATTATTGCAGAAAAAGAAAGCATTTCGATGGGAACAAATCCACACAGAAGCTGTTCAGAAAATAAAGGCAAAAGTTTCATCTCTGCCAGCTCTCTATATTCCCAAATCCCAGGAAATGAAAGTTTATACTGATGCATCTGACCTCTCATGGGGAGGAGTACTTGTTTCAGTTGTAAATAATGTAGAATTTGTGTGTGAGTTTGCAAGTGGTGTGTTTAGTAGTGATGTACTGAAATGGATTTCCTCTGACAAGGAAATTTATGCTGTAAAGAAATGTCTGGAAAAATTTATGCTTAAATTGTTGCATCTACCACATTTCACAGTTGTAACTGACTGCACCCGATTCTTAACCTTCCGTGAAAAAGATCATGGCCGAAAGGATGGTCGTGGTAAGTATGTCAGGTGGCAAGCATTTTTCCACCAATTCAATTTTTCAGTACAACATATAGATGGTAAGAGTAATATAATAGCTGATTGGCTAAGTCGAAATCCGCCTACTACACTTATGCATCAGCCTGCACCTGCACCAGGTTTTAATTTGACAAGAATTCTGAATCAGGCTTTTGATTCAATGAATCCCCTGATTCAAGAACAAATCTTACGGGAAGGCATGCATCCCAGATTTACCAGGATTTCGTATGCAGCTGCACAAGACCTCCAGATGTCTGCAGCAGTCGAAATACAGGCCAACCGCCGAAATAATACCAGAGTCATCAGTATTGATAGACTAAACAGTGAATATCTGTATGAACGATTCACTGATTTGCTGAAAAGACCTTTGTGGACATGGCGAATCCGAATCCGATCTGCTCATAATGAACATCTTTACAGATGGATTGCAAGGTTTGGTCCCCATCGTATTCATGAGGAACAGAACCACAGCCAAGACACGGTAGTACACACTATTATTCGAAGACAACTTGAGTGGGAATCCCACTATCATTGTACTCCGCGCCACATTGCCATGCGATACCAATAGATGCCGACATTGGTATCTTCAATCTACTTTTCAGATAAGATGTCTTTTTCAGCCCATAACCGAAGATGACTTATTCAATGAAGCGGAAGACATGTTGGGCCCATAGCCCATGGCCTCATCATCATCATCACCGACTCATCAATCAAGTGGTGGGTCCAATAGTATCTCGCTGTAGCCACAACTGTAAAGCATGACGAGACAGACACCGCCTTGCGAGTAAGCAGGCAGGACCTCTCTAATGCTATATATAGGACTTAGTTCTTAGTTTAGATCATCGAAAAATTTTCAGAGTGAAAATCTAGTAGCCTTGAACAAAGAGTATGCTCTTCACTTGCCCTTTTTGAAGGATCCTGTGAATCAGAAATTTCTCAAGGATATTATAAGTGTGTAATAGTTTGTATTTATAATAGTGAAGCCGTAGCCATTCGGCCCCTGCCTACTGCCGCAGGATTCTGTTAAAAGATCTGAAGAAATTCCGCTAAGGAGCCCGTCTACTGACGCGATAAAAAGATTGGTATCAGAGCCATAAACTCTCAAGATTCATTTCAAAGTCTTTTGTAATTCTCTGTAAGTTGTGATTCATTTCCCTTTTTCGTGGATCCGATTTGAAAGATTCTTTGCTTTGTCAATTTCTTTGGGAATCTATTGCATCGAGTCTCAGGCCGTTTATCCATTTTGTCATAGGCCATTCTATCTCTGCATATCACTTCCCTTACCAGAAATTACTCGCATACCAGAACTTTCTCTCCCCACAATGGAATTCGGGAAAATACCTTCCACATCTATTGTAGAAATTATGAATGAGTCTAAAATTGAAGGAATGTATGAGATGCCTCCTTTCATCCCTGATCAGTTGACTGATTGTCCAGATATTGAGATAACAGAAACAGATCTTGAAAAAGAATCTAGTCTATTCAAGCCACCGGCTTTGAAAGCTTCTAATGTCTATAAACAAGCTGAACTAGTAAAGTCAAAATTTTTGTATAATAGTACTTATCTATCTTTTGTTAAGCCTAGGATTAAGTCTGTTGAACTTAACCTGTGCTATCAGCCCAAAAAGACCTTCCAAACAAATTTACTCCCTTTACTCCCAGAACCTGAAATTCTGTATATCCGTTCTCATAAGGATGTCAAATTTGTGCATTTTGGTCTGATTCGTATTTATATTAAACCCTTAATTCCCTCAAATATTAAACCAGTAATGTAGTTAGCTCTGTGTGATAGACGTCAAGTAAGTTTTAAGCATTCATGTCAGTTGTCTAGTCTAGGTCGTCTTAATGACGATAATATTATTTGTTTTGAATTTTGTCTTAATCTGTCAGTCGCAGTCCGTGACAAAGGATGCAAAGAAGTAAAGCATGGATCTCTAGATTGTTGGGGTTTATTCACATCTGTGTATGGTCTTGAAATGTTCGGTGAATTCCAGTATGCTACTGTCAATATTTCTGTGTTATATAGCATGACCAACACCAACCATCCCAAAATCCTAGAGAATCTGCCCCTGGCAAGAAGACTCAGTGGTACAGTCCAATTACAGAAAGGACATATAGAGTCTGTTGAGATTCCAGCTGAGTGGAAATTAGATTGGCTCAAACATGTCTCTCCCAAGCTCAAAGGCCAAACCAATGTACATCAGAGTGATGGTAGATCAGTAAATATTCTGCCTAGATCATTGTCTATGAGATCTACCCAAAGCTCTCCCACAAGACCATCTACGTCCTCATCCCGTAGATCTGTCAAAACAGGTCATATCTTAATAGAGGATGAAGAAGTTAATTTGGGGAAAGATCTCCCTCATACTTTAATGAGTCTTCCTCGAGAAGACAGTCTTGATTTCTTTACAGAAGACACAGTCACTCTTTACAGAGGAGGAAGATGGCCACCAGCCAAAGGTGTCTATCGACATGCTGCAGGCACTGTACATTATTTTGCTGCCGCATATGAAAACCCTTCCAACAAATTCAAGCAGAGGAACTATGTCTCCAGGTTCAATTCTCATCTCGCAGAAAATTTTGATGACTTATGTAGAGATGTCATAGAAATCAAGGACACTGTAAATAAAATACAGAAGAAAGTAGAATCCATTGATTCTAAGATAGATAACCTAGATTATAGTTTAAATTGGTTATCCAAAGAAGACCAAAAGGCCGAGTCGTCATCCAGACCTTTTTGCTCAGTCTCTTTTGGACCTTCTTTCTCTACTGCTAAAAAATCCCATGGTCATTCTCTCATGCAACGTACCCATGTACACTTGCAACCCTGGTATTTAAATATTGATGATTCAATTAATCCCCTCAATGAAATTGCTAGCTGGTGCAATACTATGCGCGTACTTGCAGTCCAAGCTCACCTTGACCAAGCTGGTACTACTTGTTTTGCTGTAAAATATCTCTGGGGAATTACTAACCATTGGTGGGATAGCATCCCTGCTGACCAGCAATATGCTCTTGTACATAATCAACCTGATTCTTTGAATGCCTTGTACAAATTGCTGATAGATGAATTTGCTCCTCCTGCCGCTAATCGGCAGTTAGAAACCAAAAAATGGCTGATGAAAATGGAATTGTGTGATCTTAAACAATTCCAGTCTTTTACTATGTAATTCCGAAAGCTTGCCTATGAAAGCCAGTGCCATAGCTCTGTCGAAATCAAGATGAAGTTCCTCCAGGCAATGCCCTACAATTTAATTGACCGAGTCTTAGCTTATATTGACTTGAAAGGTCTCGAGCTTTCTAATCTTGCTCTCTCTGACCTTATTGATTTTACTCAGCAACAAATCATGTTGTTGGTATCTGAGACCCGCTCAATGCAAAAACTTAGTAAACATCAAGCAGTAGCCATTCGGCCCCTGCCTACTGCCGCAGGATTCTGTTAAAAGATCTGAAGAAATTCCGCTAAGGAGCCCGTCTACTGACGCGATAAAAAGATTGGTATCCTTCATATCTCACTCTTTGGCAGTTGAGGTGGAGACTTTGTGCTACATATCATCCTATTGTGTTACTATGGCCTTGGTTACCTATTGCAATTACTACTAGGAAGATTCTTGTTGTTTGATGAATAGTACTTTTGAAAGAAGAGGAGTGCTTTTTGTCATTACTCTTAAGATTTCTTCCTTGATCCTTGAACATCATCTCTGAAAAAAGAGAGATGGATGGTGTTGTCCTACCCCAAGTGTTATTTTTGGCATAAATATATAGTATATAGCTCCTTATATTTAATAGGGAATCTCCCCTTGATGAGAGGAGAGATTAGTCTCCTTTTGATGTGGTCAACCTGCACATCTAGCTGACCAATCTCCCTATGCTATGGTGAATAGAACTATTTTGCCTATCAGTTAACTAAGTGAAAAAATATTCAACCAACAATTTTTGGGGATTGTGCTGGGGAATTACGTGCAATCTGAAACCTCAAGTTTCTAATTGAAGTAGTCCTTACCCTTATCCATTATAGACTATGGTGACTCTGTCCTATGTCTTACCCATTATCATTATATCCTTACCATCTCCCTTTACCTCCATGTCAACTGGGATAGAACATGCAGTTTGAAGCCTTAAGCTTCAAGCTAAAGTAGTGCTAGTTCTTTTCCATTTTTGTTCTACAATATGGCAACTCCACACTATACAAGAAGCCAGAGAGCCCATGGTGTTGTTGACCCTATTTTTGAGTTGGTACAATAAAGTAATTTTGATATATTTCCTTCACCATCTCACCTCCAATGAGTTAGGATCTTTCCTCCTACTAAAGTTTGGTCTCCATTACCAGGCAAATCATCTATTTCTATTGTTAATAAATCTTTTCAAATACTTACTCCTCTGAGATTTATTCCCCCTTTACATAGTCGTATAATGGTATTTCAAGGCCTTTGGGGTAGCTCTTTGGGCCCACTCAATTTAACTCCACCTCTACATGAGCTACCATGTAGTTCAAGGAAGAATTTTTTCAAATTCTATGGTGATGGGAATGTTCATCGTGATGAACATATTGCAACCTTTAGCATAACCTGTGGTGTAATAGGGCTAGAATTTAAAGATGTAGTAGTTAGGCTATTTATAGAGACATTACAAGGTGCTATTACAGATTGGTTATACCATCTACATACTTGATCAGTGACTAACTGGAACACCCTCAAAGCTATGTTTGAATCTAGATTCAAACCTATAGTGGATGCACATGCCCTTCTAGCCCAGCTCACATAGATGAAGGAGCCTCATGAACCAATGAGGGACTTCATAGCCAAGTTTGATAAGCTGAGGAATAGGATTCTTATAATTACTCAGCCAACACCTAAAAACCTCAAATGCTTCTTCATCAACTCGCAACTACCTAAAGTGAGTTTTCTACTAAGACAAGCTAGCCAAATAGACCTTGCTAAAGCTCAAGATTTGGCCACTAAGGTATAAGATGACCTTATCTTGGCTAGAAAGATAAGGAGAGACCCTAATAGAAATAGACCCTCAACATCTTCTGAATGTCCATCTATAGGCACCACTGATCCAATGGTGCAAAAATTGGCAAATGAGTTGTTTGCTCTCAAAAATCAAATGGCATAAGGAATGTCTTTTGCTCCTTCATATAGAGATATGCTAAGGAAGACATTTCTAAATCAGTCATACCAGGGCAATGTTGTCAGGAATCAAGGGAAACTAAATCATCTTCCTCCCCCACAGGGGAAACTTGCCATTGAAGCACCCCCAACCAATTTAGCAGTGGGATATCTTGAAATAGAATTTGATTTCTCTTTCCAACCTAAATTGAACCAAGAAAATGACACTGATCTCTTGGTAGAAGGTCAAGAAGAATTAGGTGGTGACTCCAACATTTGTTTCTTGAATTACCAGGATGAACCTAGAAGTAAAGGAGAAGCATCTGATGGATCATACGTAGTGTTTACCAGGTCATAGAACTAGTCAACTCAACAAGATGATAAGGGAAAAATGGAATAATGTTCTCAACCTACAATTTTAATTGCTAAGTAGAGAACTACCCTCCCTTTCTAGCCAAAGGACCCAGTGATCACCAAAAGGGTAAGACATCAAGTTCGCCTTCACCTTCAACTTTAATTTTACAAATTAGTCCTCCCCATACAAACTAGAAGGTTGAATTGCCTTCCTCTATTCCTAGTCCAATTTTTTCATTTGACATAATTGATCATATCAAAAAGACCAAAATTCAAATGACTGAGTTTGAATATTTACAATCCAATCTTGAACAGATGGATAGGTTAGTTGAGTGTGTGAAGAATAATGCCATCCCTGCAAGACAAGATGTTAAGAAATTACCTCATGATCCCCCAAAGAACATGTCCATCCCAAAAAATATTGTCATTACTTTCCTGTTGCCCCTGGGAAAATAGAGCCTTTCTATGTTTCCTTGTTAATAAATAATCACAAGCTGAGCAACTACATTATAAACTCAAGTGCATCTGATAATGTCATGCCTGCCAAGGTGGCATAATATCTTGGTCTCACAAAGACCAAAACATTTGGGAGATGTTTCTCTATGGAAAACAAACAAGTGCCACTATTGAGATAAATCAAGGATGCCCAATTTGCATTTGTAGCATTGCTTGACAAAAGAATCAAGATGACTATCCTAGTGGCTGATGTCCTAGCGTCATATGGCATCCTTCTTGGGTGAAATTTCTACAAAGATGTTGGTGGAGAATTGAGCATGGACCTATCTAAAGCAAGGATCCCAATTAAAGGCATTATGAAGAGGCTGCTCCTTGAAAAGGAAGCAAAATACATGGTCACTCAAACATCAGCCCCTGAAGCTCAAATTTTGTTTGAGTCTTCAGGCATGGGTAATTACTTTTTATCCAAAAAATAAATTCATGAGGTACTTGATGAAGTCCCTAAATGTGATCTAGGGTTTAACTCAGACCATACATCAAAAGAACTGGTAGGTTGTAGTATAGATGGAGAAGGATTTTCCTTCTCTAATGAATAAAAATCTAAAGAAAAATTAGTGTCTGATGAGGTATGGATTCTAGATTTTGATGGCAGCTGCTCCTCTACTAGCTCAGGATCTAGGATTGTGTTGATATCTCCTCAAGGAGATATTTTCTCTTACTCATAAAAGCTATAGTTTAGCAACACCAACAACACAGCTGAGTACGAATCTCTATTACTTAGATTGAAGGCTGCTAGAGATAAAGGCATCAAACTCCTTCATGCTAAAGGAGATGCTAAACTGATGGTTTGTCAGGTAAAGAACCTATATCAAACCAAAAATGAGATATTTTACCATTACCGCAACCTAGTCTAGGATCAAATTGATATCTTTGATGCTTTCAACATCTCTGCCATATCTAGAGAAGTCAATGACCGAGTTGATGCACTCGATGTTTCAACAACTCTTTTAGTTCCTCACTCAGACTTTAAAGAAAATAAGTACACCATTGAATTAATTTTTTGACCAAGTGTCCCTGATAATGCTAATGATTGGCAAGTATTCAATAGTGATCACCAAATCATTGCCTTCTTAGAACAAAAGGACAGCTTTGAATGGCTGCACTTCAAAGGTAGTGAACCTCACAAGCCTGAACCAGCCCCTAAATCAAGTTCAAGTACAAGTGAAGAGTTCTTACAACTTAAAGGGAATAAAATTACAAAAGGCTTGGTTTCCCTCAAGAAACTTTTTGACAAGCATGATAGGTTCATCAAATAGTAGCAAACAAATTCAAGCTCCTCCCAGAGGTTTGATCAAATAAATTTGAGTATCAAAGAAAATCCCAAGATGGTGAATATTGGGAAGTGTTTTACTCAGGAAGAGAAGCTCAAGATCACCACTCTGTTCCACCAATATATGGATGTTCTAGCATATTCCTATGATGATCTGAAGTCACTCAAGCCTGATGAAATTTGCCATGACATTCCTCTCAAGACTGACTCGATGCCTTACAAGCAAAAATATAGATAGTACAATCTGAAGATATCAAGTACTATTCTATTTGAAATATAAAAAATGTTAAATGCTAAAATCATTTTCCCAATCCATCATTCCACATGGATTGCAAACATAGTGCCTGTAAGGAAGAAGAATGGTGAAATTCACCTCTATGTGGATTTTAAAAATTTAAATCAGTCATCCTTGAAGGATAACTATCCTTTACCAATCATGGATCAAGTGCTTCAAATAGTGACTAGTTCAGAGATGTTATCAATGCTAGATGGCTTCTCAAGATATAATCAGGTTGCAGTTGGTGAAGCAGACCAACATAAGACTACCTTAACCACATTTTGGTGTATGTTTGCATATAGAAGGATGCCTTTTGGCTTGATAAATGCTGGCACCACCTTTCAAAGAGCAATGGGCCTTCCTTTCAAAGATGAGATGGATAAGTTCATTGTGGTATACCTTGATGACTTGACTATCTTTTTCAAGCATTGCTCTGATCATATACACCACTTGCAACAAGTGCTAGAGTGTTGCTACCAGAATGACATTTCCTTGAACCCCAAGAAGTCTATTTTCAAAATAACAGAGGGGAAACTTCTCAGACACATTATGTCCAAAGAAGGCATAAAGATTGACTCAGACAGAGTCAAGTCTATCCAAGAGCTTACCTTGCCTACAAGTAAAACTACTATTCACTCTTTCTTTGAAAAGGTGAATTTCTTACAACAGTTCATCCCTAAGTTTGTTGAGAAGACTCAACACATTGTGAACATGATGAAGGGAAAGGTCACTTTTAGCTGGACTAAAGAAGACAAGTCAGCATTTGAGGATATCAAGAGTACCATTACCCATGCCCCAACTCTAGTTTGTCCAGACTACAACAAAGAGTTCCCCATATACAGTTACGCTTTTGAACAAACATTTTTAGCAATTTTGGGAATCTCCCATTTCTTTCATGAGCTACCCCCTCAAAGCTCATGAGCTAAAATACTCAAACATGGAGAAGCATGCTTATGCAGTGGTGAAGGCAGTCAAGCATTTTTGCTTCTACATCTTAAATTCATGTACTACTGCCTTGGTCCCTGACACCACAGTCAAATCCATATTAACTCAGCAAGAGTTTGGGATGAAAAGAGGCAATTGGATTGCAAATATTTAGGATTTTGATATAGACATCAAGTAAACAAAATTGGTATAGGGAAAAGGCCTATGCCAATTAATTACTGATAACAAACTAGAAGAAATAGAGCATGAAGAAGCAGAGGTGAAAGACACACTGATAGTCCTCTTTGTCTCCACCACGAATGAGTAATATTTAGGTATTACTCATTTCCTTACTTATGGTGAGTGTCCTTCTCACTTATCTCATAAAGAAAGGAAGACTGTCAAGTTGAATGCTGCAAATTTTGTCCTCTGGGACAACGGCCTATATAAGAGAAACATTGATGGAGTTTTCCTTCACTGTGTGGACAAGGAGCAACAAAGCCAACTTTTGAAATCCTTCCACAATCTAGCTTGTGGAGGACATTTTTCTACTCCTGTGACTACCCATAAAATTCTACGAGCTAGGTATTACTGGCCAACTCTTTTCCAAGATGCATATAAGTGGGTAAGGAAATGTAAACTCTGCTAGCAATTTGTTGGAAGACCCAAGTTATCTGCCCTACCTCTCAAGCCAGTGGTCATAGAGGAACCATTCTAGCAATGGGGAATTGATTTTATTGGTGCTATAAACCCATCTTCAAGTGCTAGACATGATTATGTCCTTATAACCATAGATTACTTCACCAAGTGGGTAGAAGCTATCCCAACCAAGCAGGCTACTTCAGAAGTAGTGTGCAATTTCCTCAAGGAAAACATTATTTATAGATTTGGGGTCCCAACTAAGATTGTCACAGATAATGCAACTTGTTTCTCTTATCAAGAGATTACTCAATTCTATTTCTGTTATGGGATTACTCTCTCCCATTCTTCTGATTATTTCCCACAAGGTAATGGGCAGGCTGACTTAAGCAACAAGAACTTGGTGACTATCATCAAGAAGCTGGTAGATGACAACCAATGAACATGGCATAAAGCATTGGTTGATGCTTTATGGGCTAATAGAATTACACCTAAGAAGGTAATTGGTATGTCACCTTTCCAACTTCTTTATGGTCTCAATGCTGAAATAGCAATCACCCTAAAATTGCCAACATTGAAATTAGCTAAGGCAATTGAAGATCGAATGTATGAAAGCTCCATCAAAAAGATAATCATGTGCCTAACTGAACTAGATGAGCAATGAACTATGGTGGTGGACTGAATTGTTTCACATCAAAATCTACTGAAGAAGCTCTTTGACCAAAAAGCAAAAGTTCATGATTTCTAGATTGGAGATCAAGTCCTATTATGGGACAAAAGAAGATAACCATAGGGAATGCATGGAAAATTTGACTCCCTTTAGAGAGGCCCATTCATTGTCCATTAGCTCAAGGGTGAAAATAGTTTCCTATTGAAATATCAAGATGGTATGCTCTTTTCACTACCTTATAGTGGGCAGCATTTGAAACACTTTAGTTCCTGAAGTATCAGATAATTTCATCTGCACATATGTATATTTGTATAATTTTTAGTTCCATTTTGTGTTGTTAGTTTTCATTTTTGATGCCTTTCATTTCTGAGTAACATGACTCTGTAGCCCAACGGCACACATAAAGACACTGGAGATTTTAGATTCTACTCCCTTTAATTCTTTTTACAATTGATGAAAGTTCTCCAACTAGAGCTAGCTATTGTCCCCAAAAAATGTCACTCATTTTGTGGGACAACATATGAACTATTTTGGTCTTGCAAGACCAAAATTGTCTCTTCCCTTTTCAAAATTTGTTATGAGCATTCCAATTCCTCATTTTCTAATATTTTTTAGTAAAGGGACTAGTTGGTTCAATGGGTTCAATCACTTTAACAGGCAAATTTCAATCAAAAGGGGAAAATTTTTAACACTTAGGCATTTTGAGGATTGGTTCAATGCCTTGGTTCAGCCAAAAAGGGTTCATCAGCAAGCTTCTAAGCAAGGATTAAACCATTAGACCATTAAACCATTGAACCTTAAACCATGTTGGTTCAATGTTCAACAGGTTCAAGGTTTAACATCTTTGGCAAAGGTTCAAAGGTTCAATGTGGTTTGCTTCAATGTGGTTTGGTTTAATGCAGTTGGTTCAAGCGGTTAATTGAATGAGTGGAATAAAAGATTAAACCATTGAACTGTTGAACGAAATTTGGTTCAATCAATTGATTCAAGTGGCTAAGGAAAGGAAAAAGCTTGAGAGCAGAAGTTGTCAAGTGTCGTTTGTTGGACACACTATAATTCATCTCTAAAAAGTAGCAAAACATGCCATGTGTCCCTTGCAAAGCTCGGTGGAAGCTACCAAGTGTCAACCTCCATAGTTTCTTCCTTTTTTTTTGATATTAAGTAAGACCTATGGTGGGCCCTGGGTAAGTTGCTAAAGTAAGTAGAATAGGACATGTGTCTGCATCTGTAATTTCTCCTAAGCATCTCTCAATGCATGTGGAAGGCACCAAGTGGCAATGGTAGAAGGTTTCAATATATTTCTCTAAAAAATAATGGAAATCACCACGTGTCATCTTTCATAGGATTTTCTAAAGGTAGCTAAAGTGCAGTGGAGATCACCATGTGTCATCTTCCATAGGAAACTAATTTGAGTCCCAAGGACTTTCTAAAGGTAGCTAAAGCATGGTAGAAGCTGATAAGTGTCAGCATCTGAGTGAATCTAAAATGAGTCCTAAATGTTTTTATAGTATATCCAAAGCTTAGTGGAGACTACCACATGTCCTCTTCCACAGGACTTTCAAAAATATTTCTAAAGCTTCTATAGATAAATGGAAGTTGCCATGTGTCTCTACCTATTTCATAGTGGAACATGCCATGTGTCAATTTCATGTTCAGCGACCAGCCAAAGAGATAGCCTGAGATCTTAGAAAAGGGATAAAACATAGCCAAAAAAGGAGGAATGATGAAGAAGAACCAGAAATACCCATGCATGGGATATGTTTCTAGAAGGTGAAGTAGTCCACTAGCTGGACATTGGAGAACATGAACATTCAATGGCATGACCGATTTCTCTACATTGAGAAAAGCAAATGGGAAACTATTCCCAATTCGATCATATCTTCTTGAAAAAATTTAAAATGTATTGAATGCAACATGATGTGTTACTGCTCCCAAGTCTTTCTTGGAGAGCTATATATTGGACTCTCTCTTATTATTTTAGAGAGATCTTTTGGTTATCAGAAACTAAATTTTTCCCAAGTTGAAAGGCATTACTAAGACTTTGAGCTCAGATTATTGATCATATTTTGTTATTCAAATAAGAAAGCAAGTGATTTTTCAGACTTTGTGCTATCATAACTTGGTTGTTGGGGAAATGTTTTCTTATGTCTGTTTCCTTAATATGATTTTTTTCCCTTTAATTAAATAAGCAAAATTAGTGAAAGTAGTTAGGAAGATGTCCTAAAGTCAATTGTAGAGAGACTTTGTGCCCACAAAATTGCCTTTAGTGTGTTTGTCTTTTCTATTCCTGTGTAAAGGATCTTGGGATGACTTTGTGCCCTCATTATCCTTCGTATCTCACTCTTTGGCAGTTGAGGTGGAGACTTTGTGCTACATTTCATCTTGTTGTGTTATTATGGCCTTGGTTACCTATTGCAATTACTACCAGGAAGATTCTTATTGATTTTGTTGAATAGTACTTCTTAAAGAAGAGGAGTGCTTTATGTCATTACTCCTAATATTTCTCCCTTGATCCTTAAACATCATCTCTAAAAAAAGAGAGATGGATGGTGTTTCCCTACCCCAAGTATTATTTTCAGCATAAATATATAGTATATAGCTCCTTATATTTAATAGGGAACCTCCCCTTGATGAGAGGAGAGATTAGTCTCCTTTTGATGTGGTAAACCTACACATCTAGCTGACCAATCTCCCTATGCTGTGGTGAATAGAACTATTTTGCCTATCAGTTAGCTGAGTGACAAAATATTCAACCAACATAATCTATCATGAGGTCAAATATGGAGTTTGAGCTTTGATTATAAAAATGAGATGTATATAGAATTCTATTAAGCATAGGATATATCTTTACTTAATCAAATTCCTTTTGCTTTAACCAATTAATCATACATTCAAGATATGTAATAAAACTAAAAGCAATAACATGCACCACACAAGAGAGAGAGACACACCGGATTTTACGTGGAAACCCAAAGTGGGAAAAAACCATGGAAAACAATCTCAAGTATATAAATTAGCATCAACTCAAGTTTATACAAGTTTGTAAGCACCAACTTGTAGGAGCACCAACCCCTTTGTGTATAAAACACAAACTATCTCTTAATGTTTCTTTCTCAACAAATGATAACACACTACTATATCTATTTCTTTTCTCTCCTCTTACTCTTCTAAGCTAGATATAACAATTAAAAACCATGCTTTTCTTTCTTATTACAAATGGCTTCCCAAGCCTCCTTTTATAGCATTCCAAATGACCTTTATCATTCACCCTTTGTGACTCTTCAATCCTCATGGAAAATGGCACCAAACTTGTCTTTCATGACCCTTTAAATTCCTCAAAGTGACCCTTCATAGGAAAATGCATCCTTTCCCTCTTTTATCTTTACTTGGTGACTATTTGACTTCCTTATGGGCCCTCTTTTGACTTTATTCAACCAAAAAAATATTCATTAATATTCAATTAATAACACACTTTAGATAAGATATGAAAATTAAAAACACCTTTAGAAATTAAATGCTATGAGGCCTTTATCAGCAATATTGTTAGACCTTTAACATCAATGATAATATTTCTAACAATCTCCCCCTTTGTCATTTATGGAAACTTCAAACTAAAACTACCACAGTCTAAAACCTATACTACACATGCCAACCTAGACATACTTCCATCTAAAAAACATATAGTAACTCCTCCTTATTGTAGCATCCTATTTTCTAAAACTATTCTTGTACTTATTTTCATACTTCTCCTTGTACCTATTTATGAACTTGTTCTTGTACTTGATTTTGTACATGCTCCTATACTTCTCCCTCTCAACTGATATACAAATTAATCTATCAACTCATGTTCATGACTTTCTTGTCATGAAACACAACCAAGACACAACATGCATCCACCATGCTTCATTTTTTTTGTAAATTAACTCCTTAAATCCTAGAAGAGACACCCCACACAAAGGGTCCTAAACAGAGTGAACCCAGGAGATGCCCACATTTCCTCTATTACTTCCTTGATCCTTTGGCATCCATAATACTAATTAGGAATGTTTAAATTATTTGACTCACTAACCTCAACATCTGTGATGTTTTTCACCTTCTCAACTCTTGCAATTATCTTACCTTCTAATGCACTATAATCTTAACAAGCCTCATGGTAAATAGTAACAAGAGATTCTCTTTGATTTGCAGGCTTCTTATGACTAGTATTCACTATATTAGGTCTCCAAACCTAAGTTTGGCCTTTATTATACCTTTTAGGGGCTCCATAGACTTTGACATACCTTGAAGATCTCTTTACTCCATTTGGACATAATTTATCATATGGCCAACCTTATGACAATAAAATCAAACAAAAATTTTCATACCTTTTGCTTGAAGGTGATTGAGATCTCCTTTGACTGATTTCTACTCCTCAAATAGTCACTTTCCCTATGACCAACATGATGAACAAACAAAATAATGTCCACAAAAATAATTTAAAAACCTAATATTAGTGGGCTACTTGATTGGATTCTTAAATTTTTCCTTCAAACTTGCATCTTTCTTACCTTGAACTAATTATATCATGATCTTTCTCAACCTTGACTATGATCATCTAATGATTATCCTTCAAAGAACCTAACTTAGCCTTCAACTGATCACATTCATCTTCTCTTGATCTTAAACTTGAAAATGCAACCCCTAGTTTATTCTTAAAATTTTGAATAGACATATTTAT
>JARHVA010011575.1:0-44450 GCA_037957365.1 Torreya grandis | reverse complement strand
CTGAAAATCCACTCTCATTTATGAGATATGAGAGGTCTAAGGAGTGTTATAGGAGGTCTAAGGACACATGGTGTATTATGGGAGTTATAAGGAGGAAAATTATTATTTGACAAACACTCTTTTATTTGACTTTGGAAGCCCTTGTGATCATTAATAAACTTATATGAAAAAGAAAGTAAGAGCCCTATTCTCCTCCCTTTACTGAAGCCCTTTTTGAATTCCTTGTTCTTTATGTCTTCTTGTGAACACCTTGGTATTTTTTTTTCTTAATTATTGATACCTAAATCTATTATCATTTCTAGTTTATTCATTGTGCATATAAATTTGAGGCATGTCTCTTTCCCTTGCGTTTGGGGGAGGCTATGCATGAAACTCAGTTGGTTAGGTTTGCATGCAATGATACTTGTAGGATGGGTGGTCAAGTTGATTCTTTTTGCCTATTTTGGTATTTTATTGAAGTGTTCTTGGAGCTTGACTACTTGTGTGTAGGTTTCCTTCTTGGAGCTTGATATTGGGAAATGATGGTTACTCTCATATGTTCTTGTAACATCTCAAGTCTTTTATGTTGTTGATGAGATTCTTCCCATTGTGAATCATTATTTGAGCGATGAGATTTTGATGAAGTCTTTCTAAAACTTGTAGCCTTGGATATCTCTTTTATGGATTATTGTAAATGAGTTATATTGAGACAATGATTTTAACCTTGTGAACTTAAGATTTTTCTCTCTTATATCTTGTTGGAAATATTTGTAATCCTTTTTGGAATGAATATTTTTAAGAATATTATACATTTATTTCTATTTAAGTTATTTTTATGTAAAAAGGTTACTTGTTGAATATATAGATATGAGAAAATGTATGTTCATTATATCCATCCTTTCTTAAGTTGTTCATGTAAGAGGGTTGATTAGTTTTGGAGAGAAAAAAAAGAAATATAATACATGTTTTTCTTTCTCTCAAACGTCAAATAAGATTATAATTACAAATGAAAATATTTTCTCTTGAATTTGTATGTTGTTTTCTTATGGAAATATATTTCCTCCTCCTTCACAAAGTGTTAAAAGAGATTACTGTTTTTATGGTTTATGATAAAATAACTATCTCCTTACCACTACCCCTCTCTTCCTTAGCTATAATGAAATATATATGTATAGATATTTGTTAAAAAAAAATTGATTGCAAGTCATTTTAGAAAAGCATATATTGGTTATGTTGAGATTTGATTGTAACACTAAACAAAATACTTTTCCTTTTTTTTTAACTTTTTTTTTAGTTAAAAATATTATTATAATGAATATAACAAAAGAAATGGTAATACATTCCTTTTAGAATGTTGAAAATTGTTTGAATTAATCTTATATTAATTTATGAGTATGTAATAAATAAATAAAATTAGTAGCGTCATTATATTAATATTTAAGATCAAAATGATTAAATTGTTATTTTGAATTAAAAATATATATAAGATCATGTATTACATTTAACTAAGTAAATTATATATATAATTCAACAAATCTTAAAACTATATATAGATTGTTTAAGTAATATATGTTTTAAAGATTTGTTTATATATATTAGACAAATAAATATATAAAAGGAATATATAAATAATATATTAAAAAAAAACAAATGAATAGTGTGTGTAAACCAAACAAAATTTAAACATATATATGTGTGTGTGTGTGTGGGGACACACACCAAAAATAATAATAATAATAATAATAATAATAATAATAATAAATTAATAATAATAATAATAATAATAATAATAATAATAATAATAATAATAATAATAATAATAATAATAATAATAATAAAATAAAATAAAATTAAATTAAAAAATAAATAATAACTAAAAAATAAAAGTAAAACAAAATAAAATAAAAAAATAATATTAGTGAGAGGGAGGGGGCAGTGGCCGCTGAGCTGACCTCCCTACCAAACCCTCTCTTCCATTAAGGAATGACAAAGGGGTGGGAGAAAAGGGGGTTCAGCCTGCCCCCTACCCTGTGGATATTATAGGTTGTCAGCCCTATCGCGGCTGTGGCCATAGGCCAAGAAGAGTCGACCAATCCATCTCCTTTAAATTTTTTTAAATAAATAAATAAAATTTAAATTTAAAATTTGATTATATTACTTACATACATACACATATACATATAAATTAATAATATAAGAAAGAATTTATATATGATAAGTACACTTTAAAAAAGATCTTTAAATTATGAAAGCCTTCCTTCATCAAGCTCCTCCCCCTCTTCTTCAAACTTACAACCTGCAAATAAAACATAGCAAACAAAATTAAAAAATGAGAGGAAATATTTAAAAATGGGTTTTTATCTGTATACTAAGAAACTAGGACAACTTTTCTTCATAACCCTAGATCTTAGGGAACATGAACTTTTGATTTAAAGGTGGAGATTTGTTCCACTACTTATAAGTGGGAACCCTTTTATTTGTTTTTTATATATTAATTTTCTATTTTCAACTAATTAACTTAGTTATTAAATTTTTAGTTGCCCTTTTAAAATAGACTATTTCCCCTCCTAAACTTTCAAAAAGATAACATTAATATTTCAATTGAATAGTAATTTTGATCTATTAAAACCATTATTAAAGACTTATTATATTAAAGTAGTTAGAAAGAAATTAAATAATAGTAATATTTATTTTGTAGTAAAACTATAACGGGTAAACAACCATATTTAACTTACCAAGGTTTAAACTATAGTAAAAAAAAAAAAATTCATAGGATTTATTAACATGTTTATTTAGGACATTACATTTTGGTATCAAATCCCAGGTCCAACACCAAAAACTCTGGGTAGTTATTTTATTAAATTATTCCTTTCATAACACCCTAATGCTCATCTTGTATTTATGTAGGATGAAGTAGTGGAAGAGCAAACATGTGGGTTATGTAGAGGATGCAGGTCTGCCACCACCTGAACCACCACCCCCCACTCTAGTAGACTATGGACCTCAAATTCTTTAAGCCCTACAATATATGATAGGGGTAATTCAAGATAAATTACTAGTTAGGGAAGAGTCACATAGAAACTCCCCACCCCCATCACAAAAGGCCTCTCAGCGTAGAGAGGTGTTATGTCATCCATTGTAAGAACAAGCAAAGAGGGCTCCTTCACCACACAGGGAGAGGCATGATGAACGTTGGCCACCCAGGAGTGACCCTGGGGTTATCTTGTGAGACTTGTTAATACTTTAACCACCCACCTTTCATGGAGAGGGAGATGGTTTTAATATAGAGGCATGAGTTTTGAGTCTAGATAGTTGCTTTGGTTTGTAGGCCTATGAGACTAATATCAAGGCATGATTTGCTATCCTCCTTCTTAGAGATTTAATGAGCATTTGTTAGAGGAATGAGGAGTGAAATATTTACTTGGATTGAGACTTTATTACCTAAGAGATTTTTAAGGAGAAGTTTCACACTTGATATCTATTAGAGCACTTCACAAACAAGAATATTGAGGAGAATCACAATCTCCAATAGGGTACTGGTATTGTGGCTTAGTATGAGAGTCAATTTATAGACTTAATTCAGTATGTGGGGTTTTTTCAAGATGAAAAATTCTAACATAGTTGGTTCATCAAGGGCTTGAATGCAGTTACAGATAGAGTAGTTCATCTTTTCTCTCCTCTAACCCTTGAAGTTGTTGTGGAGAAACCATATTTGGCAAAGGAAAATAGAGAAAAGAAACAAGAGTATAGATATTTCTTATAGGGCAAGCTTTGAGTTCAATGAGACTTTAGACCATGAGGCACCTATCCCCCACCTAGGGGTGGTTATAGGCACTCTCAATTCTCATTAAGGCCTCCTCAACATTCCCAACAACACCCTCAGTAGGAGTGCCACTGCCCTCTACAGGATTCTCAAAGAGATAGAGGGTAGGGTGGCCAAGGATAGAATAGAGAAATGAGACCTACTAGACAATAGTAAGGGCCAACACAAACTTAGAAATCCTATCATCAAAGGCTTGCAATATCTATAGGATTAGGTTATCAGAGGTTATGAGGGATGTGCATGAACAAGGAGAAGCTCAAGGGAGTATGATTTTTATGTGGAGATCCATATCATTATGCATGAGAGTGCCCACTTAGAGCTTATGCTGATGGTCGATAAAAGGCCCTTGTATCTAAGCAAAACATTAGTGATGTGGGACATGCACACCACATGTACGCAATAGTGGATAATCAACAAGTAGAGCACCAGGCTATAGTGATTGAGACTACATGTAGTATTCATGGTATTTATGTATTAGAGTTATTTTATAGTAGCTTCTAATTATTTTATTACACCATCCCTTGTGGATCATTATGGGTTGGTGGCATCTAGGTAGGGTGACCATTGGGATGTTGAGTTAGCTTCTAGGGCTAGGATGATGGTAGACTCTTTTGTTATTGGTTATAATCTTGACTTGGGCATCTTCACCACCACTCTCAATCTTTGTATCATACCCTTGGGTTCTTATGATGTTATTTTGGGTTTGTTATAGCTAAGGTGGATTATTGCAACAAGGTTATGATTATTGTGATGACCTTGGGAGCATGGCTATTATCATAGGGATCAAGAGGCCCATATCTCTTGGTGTGATTTTTGCTATGAATCTTAGGTGGAGTACATATAAGGGATGCCATATGTTTATCATCATAATTAATGATAGATCAGATGAAAATAGTTCAAGAGTGACATTTGATGACCATCCTATACTCCATGAGTTTTTTATGTGTTTCCTAATGAGTTGTGTAGACTACCACCTTCAAGGGAAATATATCTCAGGATTGATCTTGTGCCGAGAGTAGAGCCTATACCTAGGGCTCCCTATAGGATGACTACATCTAAGATTTTTGATCTCAAGATGTAGTTGGAATAAATTTTGGATAAGGAACTCATGTTTTCAAGAGTTTCTCCTTGGGGAGCACCCATGATATTTATGAAGAATAAATATGGTTAAATTCACTTGTGCATTGACTATCAATAAATGAACAAGGTGACGATCAAGAATCATTACCCCCTCTTGAGGATTGATGATTTATTTGACCAAATGAGAGAGGCCAGGGTATTCTCTAAAATTGATCTTAAGTCAAGGTACCATCATTTGAGGAAAATAGAAGTAGATATTCATAATATCACCTTCTAAACATGCTATGGGCACTATGAGTTCATAGTAGTGCCATTTTGGTTGACTAATGCATCTGTAGTCTTAATAAGCATTATGAATGGTGTATTCATAAACTTTTTAGATAAGTTTGTTTCAATTTTCCTAGATGATATATTGAAATAATCTCAAAGTGAAGAGGATCATGTGGAGCACTTACGCCCGGTATTTCAAATTTTGTGGGGGAAAATTATATGGGAACTTGAGAAAGTGTTTCTTCTTACCTAAAGAGATTCAATACTTAAGTCATGTCATCTATGGTGAGGGGATTTTAGAAGACCCCTCTAATATTTAAAAAAATTATAAAGTGGCCTATACACACCAATGTGATAGAGATGCACAGTTTCATGGGGTTAGAAGGTTATTATCATCACTTTGTCTAGAACTTCTCTCAAATAGCACATGCCATCACTTCCATTCAAAAAACTGGGAAGAAGTTCATTTGGTTAAATAAGTTTTAGCAAGCCTTCCAAATGTTAAAAGAGCATCTAAACTAGTGCATCGATATTAGAATTACCTAATCTAGAGGATGAATTCTTGGTGTGTATTGATGCTTCCAAATTTGGATTGGGATTCATTCTCATGTAGGACAATGGGGTCATTGCCATTGAGTCTCAAAAACACAAGGATTATGAGTTGAACTACCCTATTCATGACCTCGAGTTAGTAGTTGTGTTTCACACACTTCTTATATGGAGGCATTTCCTCCTCAAAAGTTGATTTATTTTGAGGATAGACCACTTGAGTCTCTAACACATTTTCAATCAGCTTAACCTTAATGCTTGTCAATGGGATTAGATGGAGTTTATTTGTGAGTACCACTTTGATATTTAGTATATCAAAAGGAGGGAGAATGCTATAGCATATGCTTTGATTAGGAGTTGATATGAGGTTGAAACCATCATTATCCAAGATGCATTGGAGAGTGCATAACGTCATTTTTTAGCTATAACCTTTTACATTGATCTAAGAGGTAAAATTCTTGAGCAACTATTTGGGGATAGCCTTTATCAGAAGATTTTCTAAATGTTAGTGTCACCAAGGGCCCTAAAGGGAAAGTTTGTGGTTTACTCCTTGCATTCAAATGATCTTTTGAGACATAGGGTACACATTTATGTACCCATTATTGGTGGTCTAAAAGACGTGATTTTATCAAAGGCTCATCAAGCCCCCTATTCATCACACCTCCTTAGGGTTAAGAAGATGTATGCAAAGCTTATCCATTTGTATCATTGGCTTGGATTGCAACATGAAATTATAGAGTTTGTAGTGTTATGTCTTGAGTGTTAGGGGGTTAAATCAAAACATCAACATCCAATAGATATTTTATATCCACATGACCTACCAAAATGGAAATGGGACACCATTTCTATAGATTTTATTATTGGTCTACCTATCTCCATGATGTAATCATGGTAATGAAGTAGATAAGTTGACCAAGGTAGCCCATTTCTCTCCTAAAAAGACCACTTGCACTGTCATGGCTATGGAATAGGTCTTCTTGGATGACATTATTCAATTACATGAGATTCCATGAAAGATTATTTTGAATAGAGACCATGTGTATACTTCTAAGTTCTAGACTACCCTTTAGAGGGCATTGGGAACTCATTTAAACTTTAGCACATCATATCACCTACAGATAGATAGGAAAATAGAGTGGTTCAACCAAGTGTTAAAGGACATGTATGCGATGGATCAACAATCACATTGGGAGGAATACTTATACTTGGTTGAGTTTGCCTACAATAATAGTTACCATAGTTCCTTTAAGATGGCTCCATATGAGGCTCTTTATGGCAAACCATGTAGGACTCCTTTGAGTTGGGATATACTTGAATATAGAGTTGTGATTGACTTGGCTATGATAAAGGACATGGAGCAATAGGTAGTCCTCATTTGACAATGCTTATAAGAGGTACAAGATAAACAAAAGAGGTATGTTGATGTAAAAAGGAAAGATCGACATGTTGTAGTTGAGGACAAGGTATTTTTGTGATTATGATTGAATAAGAGCCTAATACACTATAGAAAAGGTTCTAAGCTCTCAACCCATTTTTTGGCTCCCTTTAGGATCTTGTAGATAGTAGGACTAGTTTCCTACCACTTAACTTTTCTACCAGCCTATCTCAAGCCCACAATGTTTTTCATGTTACAATTTTGAGGAAATATGTTCCATATATTTCTCATATTTTGGATTGGATTACTTTGCAAGTTGAGAGGGATGGATAGCTAATCTTATATCCCATACAAATTTTGGATCACCAAATGCTAGGTCTTCAAGGTCATAAGTTGGACCAAGTCAGGGTCAAGTGGGATGGATATGATGAGTATGTAACTACTTGGGAGAATGCAACACCCTTGCGAGCCTGGTATCCACACCTATTCCAGTGACTTCTAGGAGGAAGTCCACTTTAGGGCATGGGGATTTGAGACCCCATTTTTACATCACTCCCTATTATATGTTTTGTTACATATTTTTTGGACTTAATTGATATGTGTTAAACTATTTTGAGGGTGCCCAGATTTTATATTTTGTTGACTTTATGGACATTAATTACTAGTTTGGTAGATTTTATTTATATACATGGTTATTTATTAGTAGATATAATTTTTTTATTGATATGTTGATATTTAATTATCATGATGTTCTATTTTGTGAATTTACCATTGATTATATTTAACTAACCAAGATATATGATTGTCTTGTGAATTTTTTATAGTGACAGTTATACTAGTTCATATTATCCTAGATATAAATTATTTTCCATGGATGTATTTGATGTTTGCATTGAGTGTACAGGTTGAAGGGGATGAAAGGAATCATTATGAGGGGATCATGCATCCCTTTAGGAATCATATGCACATATAAAATCACCTTAAACCTTTAATCTTATACCCTTCTTTTTTTACGAATTGTAAATTGTATTATTTAAATCCTTCTCTTTTTTATTTTAAATTTTGGTGTTTTGACCTAAACCTATCTTATTATTTAATCACCCTAAACCTTTTTTAAGGGTTGGGTTCACCCACAAACCCAACCCATGTGTTCAATCTTGGATTTGTCCTTTCAACCACTTTTTAACTTGAGTATTTGATAAGAAAAGCTTCTCTTACTAGTATTTTTTTGGACCCATACATATACTCATTGGGTAGGTGGGTTTTGTATGGTACTTTGACCAATTTTTGGTCATATAAAATTCTTATTTATGATCTATATTTTTCTTCCACTATTAACCCTCTCCTTTTGTACAAAAAAATCATGTTATGTTTTTGAGTGCAAGGAACACACATGTGAGTGTATAAGGGTGTTTATGAAGGTTGTAAGAGAAATTTATGGAGGGAGGTCACATAATTTGGATGAGGATGTCCATGTGTTACCCTCTTATTGGTCTTTGTTTTGTTGTCTTCTTTTAAAGACCTTCTTTTGGTCTTTTTGGTCTTTTTGGGTTTATACATTTTGGATTGTTGGAGAGTTTGGGTGCTTGGAAAAAGGTTTTTGGAAGAGTGTCAAGTGGATCATTTGGTTTGATGTAGGTCTTTTTAACTATTTTTTATATTCTTGAATGATTTATATTCTCTTGATTCTCTTTAATTAATCTCATTTAAACAAAAAATAAACAAATATTTTTATTGGATCTAAAGCCTTATTTTTTAATTCCTTTTAAACTTTTCTATTTTGTATTGTTGCCATGTTTTCTCTTTCTTGTTGTTTTATTTATTTATTATTGTGTGAATGTTGGGTATGGGATTTGGGATCACCTCTATACCACCCATGTAATATTGGCACAAGTTCTTGTATTTGGGGAATGAAAGAGTGGAGCTCTTGCTTGTGGCTTGTTGGACAATCTCACTCTAGCCTTAGTGGCATGAACATGTTTATGAGAAGTGGAATTTTTTTATAAGGTTGAAAATACACTCTCATTTATAAGATATGGGAGGTATAAGGAGGGTTATGGGAGGTCTAAGGTGGTATGGTGTATTATGAAAAGTATAAAGAGGAAAATTATAGTTCAACAAGCACTATTTTATTTGGCTTTGGAAGCCCTTGTGATCATTAATAAATTTATATGACAAAGAAAGTAAGAGCCCTCTTCTCTTCCTTTTAGTGAAGCCATTTTTGACTTCTTTGTTCTTTATGTCATCTTGTGAACACCTTATTACTTATTGGTACCTAAATCCATTTTCCTTTCTAGATTATTCATTGTGTATGGGTAGATGCACAAAATTGGGGGACAAAAAAAGCAACACAATGAAAAATACAAAGAATTTTTTGTAAAGGGTGCACGCCCCTTTTTAAAAAAATCAATGCAAACATATATAAGGTTCGGTACCGACCCTAAAGATCATACACCATTTTTGGATTTCATTTTTTTTCAATTTGATGTTTTTGAAATATATATATATATATATATATATATATATATATATATATATATATATATAAAGAACCTTGGACTGTAATTTTGTTTGCCATGTTTGATGTTTTGAAAGCATATATTTAGTAAAATAAATGTTAAGTATAAGTTTACATTTAATTTTTGTAAACTTATACTTTAAATTTATTTTAGTAACTATAAAAAATTATGGCCACTCAACATCTTCTAAAATTGCTTACAGAGTTGTAGGAGATACCATTTAGAAGTTAGTTTTTCAAATTCCATTCCAGCCAATACTTAGTTTTCAAAAATTTAGTATCAAAACATAGAATGAGAAACGAGGTTACAAATCATGTTATATTTGTAATAGATCTATACTATTTAGGATTACATGTTTGATTTACCTACTTAAGTATTACCTATCTAATTTATTTGCTTGAGTATGCTCTACCTGATTAAATAATCAAGCCATGGCTTGATCTCAAGGAGTATGCCCTACCTAAATACACAAGACACATCTTGATATTTACTATTCCCTACTGGTGTCAAATTAAGTGTTCCACTTACTCAACCTAGTCTACTTCAAGGTCCTTTAGAAACTTGATTTCAATTAGGTCTCTTCCTAACCATAGAATATCTCTTGGTCTATCACAAAAGGTCTTATGAGTATTGGTATTGAAATACTAATGACCTTATTATTTAGTATTATCTCTTGACTTCTTATCTTCTGTATTCAAATCAAAAGACATTTTTAATGACTCAAGATAGGGTAATCAGTCCTAAAATAGTAATCTACATTCAATAAAAACCCTTATTTGACTCTTAAATCACTTAATTATACATCCTCACTTCTTTGAACAATACTATGAGGGTTTCACTAATTCTTTGACTCAATTTTCTTAGTGCATGAAGAAATTAAACTCAAAACTTAGATGACAACAACTCTACCCTTTATAGGCCCATTAGGCCAAATTCTACCTCTTAAGGACTTTATACAAAGATGTTTATAACTACCTTATTTTTTGGACTCATTCAATTCAAAAGCTCAATGAAAATATCAAGACAATGATACAAGACTCATAGGTGTCTTTGCACAATCTCAATATACCAATTAGATCACCAAATTTCCCAAAACTTTGACTAAGTCCTAATCACTACTATAATATTGTGTATAAGTGTGTTTGGTCTTGAAAAGGTGTTATTGATCTAAGCTCATAAAATTATTATTATAAAGTTTTATTAAGATGTTTGGAGACTATCTCTGAGGATAAGAAACCAATTTCCTTTATTTCTTTCTTAAGAATTATAATTCAATGGAAACTCTACTCTTTAGCCTTGAATGGTCTAATTTGCTTACTTGGAAGGATTTTGACTTGGATTAACTATCAAATGATTTGAATCACTTTAATTTTAAGTATTTTATAGTGTTTACATAATAACATTAGACCTTCATAAGAGGTTTATACTCAATCAACAAAGTTGGAGATGTACTATACTTGGATTTTACTATCTTTGAGTAAAAGGTTTGAAGATGGATTCAAGATGAATTCCTGAATAATTTATGGGTTTTTTAATCAATGGGCCTATGAATATGAATAAATGTCTAGCTTGTAGCATTGAACCTATCTGTCAGGAATCTAGAACAACAAACATGCTCTGATACCAACTGTTAGGAACCCAAGGAAGCACCATTGATTACCAAGCAACTAAACATGTGGAATTAACCAGAAGTAAACAGTAACTAGAATTCAGAAACAACATAGAATATGAGAGACAATACACAATCTTGTATTAATACTCATCCAAAAAGAAAATACAATAAAGAAGATGCCACTTCTTCTCCACACCTCTCAGAGGCTTCCCACACCTCAAGTGTACAGTAATTCTCTCAAGAGTTCTCTCTCTCTTACGGTCCCAACACACAACTCAAACACAGAGTTGGTGTTCACCTCCAACCAGTCAGTATCCACTACTGCCAGTACACTGAGTATATACACATACTCAACCGAGTGCACAACACACTCCAAGTAGATCTCCCATGAACCTGCAAGAACCTGCAACTCAAATGATCTTACTTTGGAAAGATCTTCCTTGCCTTCCTCTTTGCTCTCTTTCTGAGTACACACTGTACTCCAAGTAGATCCTGCCTGATCTTGCTCCCTGTTGTGTTGCTATCACTTTGATCCTGCTGCCATCTGCAAATCAATCTGGTTCTGCACACCTACAAACCTAGGCCTTGCACACACATACACCTACAAATCAATGATCTTACTTACCATGTAGATCTCCTAACGTAGCCATGCACACCTACTAACCAAGATCATACATAAATGAAGAACCCTTCTGATTCTCCAAACCAACACCCACACTTGGTACTATGGTACTAGGAGGAACACACCATGCTCTCTTCACTCACAGAAGGAGCTAATATTTGCTCTCTTACTCTCTAGCACTCATTAAAATACAGCCCATGAGTCTATTATATAGATCTCATGCAAACAATAATTAGACACCTAATTACAATAATTAGATCCGTAGCTCAAGACTATAATTAGCCTTCTTACATGAAAACAACCAGTTCGTTAACTAATTGTCCGTGAACTAGCAATTCTGGAACCACACAAGTGACCAACGCCGGTCCCTGTCTACCTGAGAGTGATCGACGTCAGTCGACTCCTGACCATCATCGGTTACTTCATGTCTGTACTCTACTGACATCAATTGGCCTAACCGACACCAATGACTATGACAACAACATCCTCCTCCATGTCTGCATCTAGGTGAAGCTTTTAGCTCCACAACCTAACAATCTCCCACTTGGAGATAAATAGCTGCACTTGTACCTATACCCCATCTAATCTATTTCCTAGCTTGTATCCCTCTTCAAGATCAATCTTGAAGACCACCCACCACACAACCTGTGGTGAAACTCCTATCATCCAAGTAACCTACCACATTCGAACCTACAAACCCATGTAGTGAAGTCCTAACCCTGCATAACATGTATACCTGATGCTGGTCCCTCTCAAATACCTGAGAATCCACTGAACTACCCTCAAGTGCTTCTTTCCTGAATTAGCTCCAAACTTTCTGACAGCTCCCACTACTGGGGAAAACTTAGGGCTATACCAGACCTCATGTGATTTCGGACACTGAACTGTCCAGCCCTTGGTGTGCTCTGGTTTTGCATCCTACATATTGAACCTTGCCAACACCTAATTCACATCAGCTCCCACTGGAGACAAAATCAACTTGTGATCTTCCATGTCTCTCATGCCAAAGAATTTCACTGCTCTAAATTCCTCATGACATGCCACTGAACTAACCTTACCCTTAGCTCAACAAACCCTGTATGTACGAACCTGCTAGCTAGCATACCATCCACATACAGTAACAAGATAATGTTGTAATCATTATCCACCCTGGTAAGACAAACACAATGGTTACAATGACACTGACTAAAGCCCTGCTTTGTCATCCACCTGTCAAAACTTGTACCACTATCCTGCAGCTTCCTCAAGACCATATGACCTGGCCTTTCATCTCACGTATCCATTCTCTCTATTCTTTAACTAAGGTATCCATTCATCTTTTAGTGCTTTCTTCTAGCTGGCAACCCTACCAAATCTCCCGCTTGGTTCTGCATCCTAATCATGCCATGCTCCCACTATTTCCTAGATCCTTCTTGCTCTGTAGTGAGCAACGAGTATAAAGAAGAGGAACAATGAATTTGAGGCTTACTTACCCTTTCAGTCCTCCATATGGGCATTTGAGACTCCTTGACAGCTTGCTGTCTGCCCAAAATCTGTTACAGTGATCGACCTCAGTCACCACACAGTCTACATCTGATCGACATTAGTTCCATGCACCTGTCCTGACTACCGACCCTCACCGACGTCGGTCCTCTAACCGACGTTGGTCTTACTACCACTAAAGTCAGTCCTTATGACTGACATCAGTCTTACCCTGCCCGACATCACCAGCTCTAGTATGCACATGACCGACATCGGCATCTATCTGTTTGACATTAATTCCCCTTGACCGATGCCGATAACTGTGTTCACCTGTGAGTGATGACTTTTTACCTGCAAGCTCTCCATGGATCAAAACCCTATCCAAACTACCCTGCTTAGAGTTACTCAGTCCCATCCACTGATCTCTGTGCATCATCTCCTCCAAAAACACCAAGGCTTTCTAGTTCTTAAGTCTGTCAAACACATCTATCTTTTGCTTAAGAACATGCATCTCCTTATTGCTCATGTGACCAAGCCTACAAAGCCATGTCTTCACAATAGAAGAAGAATCAATAATATAAGTAGATAGATAAAGGATACCTATTTTGTTACCACCAGCTAATTCAAGTGCATCCGCTATGAGAGTTTTTGTGCATCTTTCATCACCCAACTTTTCTGAAGAAATTAGCCACATCTTTAAGACTGGGACCTGCATGACCTCCTTCAACACCCATGTGTTGGCCGCCTACAATTTCAGCTTCACTTTCCCTTTGCCAATTCTTTGACAAGGCACACCAGCCCCTAAATAAATCTTTCCAAAGTCTCCAAAGACCTTAACATGAAAAAATACTCTATTTCAAGCTGCATGGAAAGAGGCAACATAATCTATAAAACAAGATTCTACTTTATCCAAGAAACCTCCCAGAGCATCCCATGCAACAACACTTGCAACATCTGCTTCTTCAATTCCTTCATGCTGATCTGCTACCAACCAACAATCTTTCTTTACCTACTCTTTCTTTCCATAACACAGTAATTGATCATTTGTGCCTTTGAATTCCTCCATTCTTAGTGTACTTTCTTCTGCCATTGCTCTACTTCCACTCAATCAGAAACCCCTGAGAGTGACCTGTAATCAAACACAAAACTTGCTCCCTGCAACCTTAGCTTTGATACCACTATCAGGAATCTAGAACAACAAACATGCTCTGATACCAACTGTTAGGAACCCAAGGAAGCACCATTGATTACAAGCAACTAAACATGCAGAATTAACTAGAAGTAAATAGTAACTAGAATTCAGAAACAACACAGAATATGAGAGACAATACACAATCTTGTATTAATACTCATCTAGAAAGAAAATACAATAAAGAAGATGCCACTTCTTCTCCACACCTCTCAGAGGCTTTCCACACCTCAAGTGTACAATAATTCTCAATCAAGAGTTATCTCTCTCTTATGGTCCCAACACACAACTCAAACATAGAGTTGGTGTTCACCTCCAACCAGTCAGTATCCACTACTGCCAGTACATCGAGTATATACACATACTCAACCGAGTGCACAACACACTCCAAGTAGATCTCCCATGAACCTACAACAACCTGCAACTCAAATGATCTTACTTTGGAAGGATCTTCCTTGCCTTCCTCTTTGCTCTCTTTCTGAGTACACACTGTACTCCAAGTAGATCCTTCCTGATCTTACTCCCTGTTGTGTTGCTGTCACTTTGATCCTGCTGCCACCTACAGATCAATCTAGTTCTGCACACCTGCAAACCTAGACCTTGCACACACATACACCTACAGATCAATGATCTTACTTACCATGCAGATCTCCTAAAGTAGCCATGCACACCTGCTGACCAAGATCATACATACATGAAGAACCCTTCTGATTCTCCAAACTAGTACCCACACTTGGTACTATGGTACTAGGAGGAACACACCATGCTCTCTTCACTCAAAGAAGGAGCTAATATTTGCTCTCTTACTCTCTAGCACTCATTACAATATAGCCCATGAGTCTATTATATATATCTCATGCAAATAATAATTAGACACCTAATTACAATAATTATATCCATAGCTCAAGACTATAATTAGCCTTCTTACATGCAAACAACCGGTTCGTTAACTAACTGTCTGTGAACTAGCAGTTTTGGAACCGCATAGGCGACCGACGTCGGTCCCTATCTACCTGGGAATAATCGACGTCGGCTGACTCCTGACTGTCATCGATTGCTTCTTGTCTTTACTCTGTCGACGTCGGTTGGCCTAACCAACGCCAGCGACTATGACAACAACATCCTCCTCCATGTTTGCATCCAGGTGAAGCTTTTAGCTCCACAACCTAACAATACATATAATAATAATATGGTCATTCATACATTACATTTACCCCATACCTAGTACCACAAATAGGTATATTGTCACTCATACATGACATATTCCTATATTCACATTACAATCACTAATACCAAACATAAAATTAGCTAATTACCATAGTACAATCCATTTACACCTAAACCATTAACCCCAAAACCCAAACCCCAAACCCAAACACAATAAACCTTAAATATTGAACCCTAAACCTAAACCTTAAACACCATGAACCTTAAACACTTAACCCTAATACATTATACCTAAACCCAAAACAATAATACATGAACTCCAAAACCTAGACTCTAAATATAGAACCTTAAAAATTTAAACCCTAAACTTTATACCCTAGACCCTAAGCCCTAAAACCTAAACCTTAAGCCCTTAACCCTAAATCCCAAACCATAAGCTTAAAATCCTAAATCCTAAACACTAAATCATAAAACCTAATATTGAATTTCCCACTCCCCTATCAGTAACACCTATAGGTGTGTATGCAAGAGATCTATATGTGAATGTATGATATTTGATTATGTACATGGTAGACTGGTTCCATAACCAATACTATACCTCCACCATTGATGCTATGAATCTCTTCCATGTCTCTAAATTTTACGAATCTCTCAAACCAATTCAAACACTTATATTAAAACCCTACAAGACACAAAACAACACACCACATGCTTGTGATTCATGGGTGCTTATGGAACACACACACAAACAAAACCTACTAACTCAAAGATGAGATAATAACATTATAAAGGGGGGTTAGAAATAGGCTCCAACATGCATTAGATATTTCCATAATCATCAATATTCCTTTGGATAAGTGTTCTCATTATCTATAGTTATAATCACCCTTCTTTAGACCTATTTTCACATTTGGCACTAAGATGATCATTAGTTTCTCAATCCAATCCATACAGGGAAGGGTATGACACTTGTACCTACAAGACGTCTAAAATTATCAATAAGATCCATTATGTACCATGTCAATATAGATAAGGTACAAGTAAACTTGATAGGAAGGAGACCTAGGGAGTCCTTTACAAGTCCAAGATCATTTCCCAGTCAAACTAGCCCTTCAAGATGCCTTTTCTTCGACTTCTTTCTAATTGGGTAATTAACAAGGGTTTTAGACGGTTTTAGTTAGTTTTACCCCTTAAGGATAGTTCATAAAATTTTGACATTCAAACCTTGAATAAATTCAACTAGATCTTTTCTTAGGACCCTCTCCAACATATCCTAGCTCCTTAGACTCCCATGCTAAGTATCCATATTGATGTGAGCTTCCAAACTTGGCCTCTTGAGCTCTTCAAGGAATTTTGTGCACTCTATCATGTTCTTGACCCAATAAATGATCTCTCTATGGCATTATCTATAAAATAAAGGTTCTCACACACCTTATATATCCCCATGGATTTTCTCTAATGCTTTTTAAGGTTCACTTGGTGTTAGAAGTGAGTCTACATCTACTTAGGGCTTTTAGGCCTAGTTAAGGCTTATTAGGCATAGTCTACACATAACTAACCATCAAAACCTATTAGTATTTGTTATGATTTTGATGATTCCCATGTGTTTTATCATTTTCAACACATTATCCTATATCTCTTTTCAATGTTTTGATAGTCTCTAACTCATTTCCTTACCCTTTTCATATTGAGCCTACAAGATTTTTCCTTTTGGGAGTGCCCTCTATCTAAAAAAAAATAGAGGTCACTTCCCATATTTTAATAGACAAAATGATGATATAAGGGGCTTTGAAAATTTATGGGGATCCTTTTAAAAAAAATTAGGGTTGGTCCACACTCCTAGCACCTCCAAACCTCATAAAACCCAAGGCAGACTTCTTGAGCACTCATTGTGTGAAGGGTTTATGTGTCAACTGTAGGTTAAGGCTTGATCTTAGTTTCTACCCATATTTTTTTATCTTAAATATCTCATTAGGTTGGTATAACCATGGTTAAGGTGTTACAATCAAGTTTAGCACCCATTCTTTCTTTCTAACTCCTCAAAGTGTACTCTTTACTGACCTAGGCTTATTTTACAATCAACTGTGATTGTGTGCCTACTCAAAAAAGGTATGCTTGTAGGTGGAAATTATATCTTAGAACATTATATACCATGTTACACATCTTCTATAGATAATAATTATAGTGTTCTCCATTTCCACCTAAACCATTAACCCTAAACACTAAACCTTAAACCCTAAACCCTAAACCCTAAGACATAAACCCTGAACCATGAACACTAAATAATATACCTAAACCCTAGACCCTAAGCCATATATTGAAATTATAAGGATCATTTTAACCTATACATAGAAATTAATGACTAGGGACATTCGTGTAAAAGTCCTGAAGGTGGATTCAAGATGAATTCCTTATAATTTGTGGGTTTTTTAATCAATGGGTCTATCAATATGCATAAATGGCTAACCTGTAGCATTCAACCTATAACATATATATAATAATTATATAGTCATTCAAACATTACATCTACCCCATACCTAGTAATACATGTAGGTATGTTGTCACTCATACATGACATATTCCTGTATTCATGTATAGTCACTCATACTAGACACAAATGTATTTAATAACCCTAGTACACTCCATTTACACCTAAACCATTAAACCTAAAATCCAAACCCCAAACCTTAAACACCATAAACCTAAATCCTAAACACCATATAACTTGAACACTTAACCATAATACATTATCCCTAAACCCAAAATAATAATACCTAAACCCAAAAACCTAGACCCTAAACATAGAACCTTAAAACCTTAAACCCTAGACTTTATATCCTAGAACCTAAGCCCTAAAACCTAAAATTTAATCCCTTAACCCTAAATCCAAAACCATAAGCTTAAAATCCTAAATCCTAAACACTAAACCATAGAGCTTGAACCTTATAGGTCCTTAATATTAAACACCAAACCCAAAACCTTGAGCCCTAAACTTTTAACACTAAACCCTAATCCTAAAACCCTAAGCAATAAACCATAAACCTTGAAATTTGAACCCTAAATGAAAAAACCAAAACCATAAAACATCAAACCCAAAACCATAGATCCTAAATCCTAAAATCGGATCAACCCTAAACCTTAAAACCTAAATCCCAGAACCCAAATAATCAACTCCAAACACTGAACTATAAAATTTGAACCCTAAACCCTTAACTTAAAACCCTAAAAATGAAACCTAAATAACAAAAACTAAACATAAATTTTGGAGACCACACTATAGAGGAATGATGAAAGCATTGGTAGTTCAACTCAACCCCCTCTCCACATTCCTATCATAATTTATAAATAAGCGCAAAGATTTCAATGCAAGGAGAAAACATGACATAACAAATTCAATGACACAAATGCTAATAATTTATACTCATGGCCCACATTATTTTTTGAGAATAATTCACAAACATGAGAAGATACAAAATGATCTCACCCTTTCACTCAATGATTTGAAAATAATTATGTCTAGAAGAAGGATTTCACCTCATACGAAGCAAGCACAAAGAGGTAATTTTTTTATATATCATCATTTTTCATCATCCCTCATTGTTCAAAATCAAAATTTTCCAAGCAAGTGAAAATATGAAATTATCTTATTTTCACCATGTAAATAATTCAAAAATCTCCCTAGAGTAATCCATCATGAGCCCATCTAATCTACTAGACATGAATGAGAATAATCACCCTAGTAAACTCCAATCAGAAAAAAAGGAATTGAAACACCATTCAAGATTAATTTAAAAAAGATATTGTTCAGTCTAAAACATATTTATACAGACTACTAGATTGGAACACACTCTACTAGATGACGGAGTCACTAGGGATGATGATAGAGTGATTAGGTATGATGAGTGATAATGAGGGAATTTTTAGGGACATTCAGGGATGAGGAAAAATGAGGAGGGGGTGATTAAGGATGATGAGGGTTAATGAAGGAGTGATTAGGGATGATGAGGGGTCCAATGAAAAATGAAGGATTGACTAGGGATGATAAGAAATGATGATGGTTAATGAGGGAGATATTAAGGATGATGAGGGATGATGAGAGTGTAACTAAGGATGATGCTTAGGATGATGAGAGAGTGATTAGGCATGAATAGATTTGATGAGTTTTGATGAATTGGAGTGTTTAGGGATGATTAATGAAATGAGGGATGATGAGGGTTGATGAGGGAGTGATTAGCAATAATGAAGGATAATGATAGCCAATGAGGGACAATGAGAATCGATGAGGGAATGAATAGGGATGATAATCACGAATATGAGGGTTGATGAGGGAGTGATTAGGGATGATGAGGATCAATAAGGGAGTGTCCTATGTGAATTTGGAGTGATAGAATATAACTTTATTCTACATGACTTTGGAATAATGAATGATATTAGAATTGAAGAATGCATGGATTGACCATCTATCTAACATTTATTTTAGAGTGTGGTATCTTTTTAGAATGAATTTGAATGGTGTGATGATTTATTCTATTTCAAATGGAGTCTATTGGGGTTATTAGCTATATTCATGTCAAGTATAAATTATCATATCATGATTATATGTAGATGTCATGTATGAGTGAATGCATACACATATGTAATAGGTATGCAATAGATGTCATGTATGAGTGAATGCATACATATATGTAATAGGTATGTGATAGATGTCATGTATGAGTGACCGTATAATGACTATATATATGTTACAAGTTACATGATACAGCGTCATCATTTATGCATATTGATAGACCCATTGATTGAAAAACCCACAAATCATTTAAGAATCCACCTTCAAGCTTGGGTATTCAATCGGGTAGGGCATATTCAAATAGGTAAAGTAGGTAGGGAATACTCAATTACGTGAAATATGGGGCATAATAAATGGTATAGATCTATTACATACGCAACATGATTTGTAACCTCATTTCTCATTCTATCTTCTGATCCTAAAATTTTGAAAACTAAGTATTGACTAGAATGAAATTTGAAAAACTAACTTCTAAATGGTAACTCCTACAACTCTATAATCAATTTCAGAAGATGTTTAGTGGCCATAATTTGTTATATTTAGTAAAATAAATTTAATAAGAATATAAAATTAAACGTAAACTTATACTTAACATTTATTTTACTAAATATATACTTACAAAACATCAAACATGGTTAAAAAAATTATAGTCTAAGGTTCTTAACAACAACTTCTACTTGCATATATATATATATCAAAAACATCAAATTGAAAAAAAAAATGCACTCTAAAAAGGGTGTATGCCATTTGAAAAGGGTCAGTCCAAGGTTCTTAACAACAAATTATACTTATATGTATGTATGCATGCATCTTTCAAAAATATCAAATTGAAAAAAAATTGTACTCTAAACAGGGTGTACACCTTTTATAAAAGACACATGCCCTTTGCAAAGGGTGTGCATCCTTTATAAAAGGCATACGCCCTTTAAACATTTCATTTTTTTTCATTTTCCCTCTAAATATGTCTTGGGTATAGGCTTGGAGAGGTCTAAATACCTTGAAATTAGTCATGGAGCAACCCACTTAGTTTCTAAAAAATTTAGATGTTTTTTCATCTTTATCGACACATCTGATCAGGTAGTTTTTATTATATATATATATATATATATATATATATATATATATATATATATATATATATATATATATATATATATATATATGAGTTTGTAGAGGAGAAAGTGTAGTTTTAGTATATATAATTTTTTTATTGTTAGAATATTATTTATAATTATTACTTGATTTATACATAACATACCTCATTGTGGCCTATATACATATCATCACAAATTCCCATATAAATTTTTGAATATTAATCAAAAGTTAATAGAATTTATATCTCAACAATCTACATATTATTAACTATGCTTTAAAAAAATCATGAAGTTGAGGTCAAAAAGTTGTGTTTATACACTTGTAGTTTTAATTTTCCAGCTGTCTTGACTTGTAAAATTATTTTAAAATTACATATATAATAAAAAATTAGTAAAAAATTTTCAAAAATATTCAACATTTCACCTATCTATATATGAAATTTCATACAAAAATTCAATTGTTTACTCAAAAAAAGTGTGTTTGTACACATGCACTCTCCTTATCTTTTTACAAAAATAATTAACATATTGTCATAAATGCATCTAACTCTCACACATTTATCATTTGGGTATTGGAAAAATATATATATTTAGAAACTAAATTCAAAATGTCACAATTCATGTTTTTATGTCATTGTTAAATTCTTTTTTGAAGTGTCTATAACATTCTCTCCAAGTTCAACTATTATTATTTTCAGAAAAAAGTGTTCCCCATTATCCCTCCCTTTTGTCCCTCATTATCCTGAATCTACCCGTATATGAGTTTAAAGCATGCCTCTTTCCCTTGGGATTATGGGAAGCTATGCATGAACCTCACTTGGTGAGGTTTGCATGCAATGATGCCCATAGGATGGGTGGTCAAGCACCTTCCTTTCGCCTATTTTAGTGTTTTCTTCAAGTGTTCTTAGAGCTTGACTACTTGTGTGTGGGTTTTCTTCTTGAAGCTTTTGAGATATGTTCACATTATTAATTTTTAATAATGTAATTATTATTAGATAAATAAAAATACGTTAATAATTGTTTGGTAAATTATTATTATTATGCATAACAATAATATACGAGGTTATTTGTTTTAGTTAGTTTTAAATTGAGTTATTTTAGGGAGATACGAAGATTGTGGTGGAGATATGATCTACCCAATTATAAGAAAGAATTTTCCTATATATTTGTAATAATTTTGTATGAAATAATATAGTGTGCAGTTTAATATTATTGCTTTTTATTGTCACCTGTGTGTTAGACTCTCTGTGTAACTTTATTATTACCAAAATTTGGTATCAAAGTGGGCAAATCCCCTATGAAAAATGATTTCTTGATTTGAGAAAGGGGTAGTCTAATTTATTTTGTGTATGCCCCAATTGGTGGTGCATTGAATCTATTGAAAAATATTAATTAATAGAATAATTAATAATTTTCTTACTTTGACATAGTCATATTAATATCATTCAATATCTGAGTGAGGCATCGATCTATCTACATGCCCAACCACCCACAGAAGTAGATTCTATCTGAGGATAATACACGAAGATTAATCTTGGCATCAACAAACTCATCTGTAGTGATTATATTATCTCCATAAGGCCATGACTTGAATGCAAATATGCATCATTGACTTATACATTCCATTATGCAACTTTACTATCATTATACTAAACACCGATTCAACTAAGTGTTGTGCAAAGAATTTTTATTGATACATGTTTCTAAAAGATCACATATCTATTCATTCAAATGTAGTCCATCTATATGTACTGTCTTACCACTGTGATTCCTAGTACAAGGTATAAAAAGCATTTGGTTCTACCTTTATGTATTTCTGTGCACCTAAATAGATCCATAAAAAGCTCCAAACACCAACTTGATCTTGGACACTTTGACATTATCAAGTTTGGAGTAGATCAAACACCGTATTAAGGAAAACATAGTTCAACAAAGGTTCATGATCCATATGCAATCTTTTATCCATATGCATGTCATTAAAATTATACTTCAAAGCTGAAAAATAACACAGAGTCGCAAGCTTAAATTAAAGTCTTGATAAGGTCAATTTGTGTCATTTGGTCTTATAAGTGTTTATCAAGTCTTTAAATATTGATATGAATGTAGTTTTAATTGATTAGCAGTCAATTTTATTTTATTTGGGCTTAGGGTATATTTAATACTTGTAAGTCAATGTTATTATCTAGGCCTATCATTATTAAGTAAATTGTATTTAGTCAATGAGTCAAAATTGTTAAAATAAGTAAAAAAGTGTCAATTTTTAGGTTAGTTTATTTTATTGATAAGATGTCAATATTGTGTCGTTAGTCACATCAATCCAAATCAAATAATTCATCTATTGGCAAAAGTTTATTTTTTACAAATTTTGTAAAGGATGCATTATGAATGGAAACTGACGTCCTATTCAAGTCTAAAGGTCATAATGAATAAAATGAGAAAAAAATAAGAGAAAAATAAAAATAAGGTAGAATGAATTGAAAACAACTTCAAAATCTATATATTTAAAGTGTTAAAACATGTACACATAAATGTTGATATTTTTAGCAAAGGTATGTGTATAATGAATTCCTTCACTAACAACATCTTTGAGAAATTGGCTCAAGAGGCATCCATGTTTGCTAGTCATAATAAGAAGCCAACTATTACATCTAGGGAAATCTAGATAGTTGTATGTCATGTCTTACCATGAGAACTTGCTAAACATGTTATTTTTGAAGGTACCAAGGTTGTCACAAAGTTTTCCAAGTCCTAAGTAAGCAACTTCAATCACTGAAGGATGGAGGAAATAGAGGTTGGAGGTTTCATAGCCTCTTGTTAGCCACTAGCGATGAGGCCACTTCTACTTTAGTGGCACATTTATTTTTTAATCATGTGTTTGATTTCAATTATGTGTTTTCAATTGTGTGTTATTTTCAGCATGGTATGGTTTGAAATAAGAACATATGATGTATGCATATTCACGATTGTCATAAGTGAACCAGAAATTCTTATGTAACTTTTCTAAAATGTGATAATGATGAGAGCTAGTAAATGTATTGCACATCATGATTTAGTTTGTGGTTAGCCACTTGTAAAACCATTATTTTGTGGTTGTTAGTTATCCACTTGAAAACCATCCTATATTGGTTTATGATAAGCTATTTGTAAAACCATTGGTAATGTTTATAATTATCCTCTAAAAACCACCAAATCATGAGTACATGTGCAAATATGGGAGAGTTATTTTTCCCATGTTCACATCAAGAGGGTGTAGAATAGGGGTTAATAATGTTCACAAAGGAGTGAATGTTAAGGTATGTTCACATTATTAATTTTTAATAACATAATTATTATTAGATAAATAATTATACATTAATAGTTGTTTGGTATATTATTGTTATTATGCATAACAATAATATACAAGGTGATTTGTTTTAGTTAGTTGGTTGTTAATTAAGCTATTTTAGGGAGATACAGAGATTATGGTGAAGATATGATCTCCCCAATTACGAGAAATATTTTATCTATATATTTGTAATAGTTTTGTATGAAATAATATAGTGTGCAGTTTAATATTATTACTTTTTATCGTCACCTATGTGTTTGGCACTCTATGTAAATCTATTTTTATTAATAGGAGTTTAGAGCTTGATATTGGGGTATGAAGGTTGCTCTCATATGCTATTTTGACATCTCAAGTCTTTTATGTTGTTGATGAGACTCTTCCCATTATGAATCATTATTTGAGGGAAGAGATTTTGATGAAGTCTTGTTAAAACTTAGATCCTTGGATATCTATTTTATGTATTATTGTAAATGGTATGTATTGAGACAATGATTTTAGCCTTTTGAACTTGAGATTTATCTCTCATTGAAAATGTTTCTAATCCTTTTTGAAATGAAGATTTATAAGAATGTTCTACATTTCCTCCTTTTGAAATTATTGTTATGTAAAATAACTAATTGTTGAATATATAGATATGAGAAAATATATGTTCATTATATCCATCCTTTCTCAAGTTGTTCATGTAAGAGGGTTGATTAGTTTTGGGGAAAAAAAGGAAATATAATACATGTTTTTTTTTTTTTTTTTTTCTCATAAATCTTAAAGAAGATTATAATAAAAAATGAAAATATTTTCTCTTGAAGTTGCATGTTGTTTGCTTATGGTTATGTACTTCTTCATCCTTCACAAATTTTTAAAAGAGATAAAATATTTATCTCCTTACCACTACCCCTCTCTTTCTTAGTTATAATAAAATATATATGTATACACATTTGTTACAAAAAAAAAATTGATTGCAAATTATTTTAGAAAAGCATATATTGGTTATGTTGATATTTGATTTTAACACTAAACAATTTTTTTTTAATCTTTTTTTACTTTCTCTTTTCTTTAGTTAAAAATGATATTATACATTCATCATATGACAAAAGAAATGGTAATACATTCATTTTAGAATATTTAAAATTTATCAAATTAATCTTATATTAATTTATGAGTATATAAAATAAATAAAATTAGTAATGTCATTATATTAATAAGATCAAAATGGTTAAATTTTTATTTTGAATTAAAAATGTATATATAAGACCATGTGTTATTTCTAAATAAGTAAATAATAAATGCATGTGTGCACACATGCACGTATATACATACATACATGTATGTGTGTGTGTGTATGTACATATACATATAATATACATATATAGATATGTATGTGTGTGTGTGTGTGCATATCTCTCTTTCTCTCTTTATATATACATATATGACAAATAAAGAGATAAAAATAATATATATGTGTGTGTGTGTGTATTCACACATACATTGGACAAATATATATATATATATATATATATATATATATATATATATATATATATATATATATATATATATATATATATATATCTTCAAGTTATGAAATCCTTCCTTCTTCAAGTTCCCCATCCTCTTCCTCAAACCTCCAACCTGGAAAGGAAACAAAGTAAACAAAAGAAAAAAATGAGAGAAAATCTTAGAAAATGAGTTTTATTTGTGTACATAAGAAATTAGGGCAACTTTTCTTGATAACCCTAGATCCTAGGGTGCATGAACTTTTGATCTAAGGGTGGGGATTTACTCCACCACTTACAAGTGGGAAACCTTTTGTTTATTTTTTATTTATTCATTTTATCTTTTAAACTAATCAGCTTAGTTATTAATTTTGTTGACACCCTTTTTAAAATAAACTATTTCCCCTCTTAGGATGTCAAAAAGATAACAATAATATCTCAATTGAATAATAATTTTGATCTATTAAAACAAGTATTTAACCAAGGATGTTTCTATGCAAGAGAACAAAAAGAAATCATTATCTCAGTAAACATCATTGATTCAAACAATGGCTTATTGACCCGAGATTGTTTAATCGATACTAGAGCAAATATGAATATTGCAAAGCATAGAGCTATCCCAGAGTACCTATGGCAAGATGCTTCATTAGATTTTGTTGTTTTCAATGGGTTAAGGACTACTATAAATAAAATTTCTTCTAGGGTACTACTTGAAGCAAATGGCATTTAGGCATATGTAAAATTATGGATGTTTGATAATATGTTGATATATATTATTTAAGGAATGAACTTCCTGAATCAATTTATGCTTTATACTATTCACAATAAATACTTGTCTTTAAGCTTCTTTGGTAATGAACACCAAATTCCTAGAAAAACCCATGCAACTATAAGAATTGCCACAAGACCCCATGAAGAAGAAGACATAAAACTACAGATGAAGATTTACATGATAGTACAAGATTTTAAAAAGAGAAAAGATATCTTGAATACTATCATAACAAAGATTAAAGGATTTTGTGATAATGATCCTAGAAGGTTTTGGGATAAGTGTAAACATATTGTTTCTCTTTATCTAAAACCTGGCATTGATCATACCCGAGGTATCAAATCTAACACTATCCCTTTCTCCCCTTCTCAAGTTAAAATAGGAGAAGAAGAGATCAAATAATTATTGCAAAAGGATTTGATACAGAAAAGCCATAGTGAATGGGCTTCTCCCGCATTCTATGTGAATAAACATTTAGAACAAAAAAGAGGGAAAATGAGACTGATAATAAATTATAAAAAGCTCAATGATTGGCTTATACCTATTAAGCATCCAATTCCTAACAAGATTGTTCTATTCAACAAGCTGAAGGAATGTTCAATTTTTATAAGTTTGATTTGAAAAGTGGATTTTGGCAAATTGCAGTAGAACCTAAAGATACTTATAAAATTGCATTTGTCTTGCTGGTCTTAGATAGGCATTATGAGTGAAAGGTTATGCCTTTGGGCCTCAAAAATGCTCCCTCTAAATTTCAAAAAAGGATGGATGGAATCCTTGGCCATGCTAAGCATTTTATTGTCTATATTGATGATATATTAGTTCTTTCAAAAGATTTAAATAGTCATGTTATACATTTGAAAAAATTCATTGATCTTTGTAACCAGAATGGGTTGGTTTTAAGTGATAAGAAAATAGAGATAGTCAAGAGAGAGATTGAATTTCTTGGATTGAATATATGTCAAAATAAGATTGAATTACAACCCTATATTTTTTAGTCTTTATAAAGATTCCCAGATGAAATAAAAGACAAAAACCAATTACAGAGATTACTTGGATCTCTGAATTACTGCTCTCCATTCTATAAAGATCAGACCAAAGATAGGAAAATACTACAGAAAAGGTTAAGAAAAGACTCAAGCCTATGGACTACTGAAATGACACAAGAAATCAAAATAAATCAAGGAAAAAGTTAAAGGACTACCAAATCTCAAACTGCCAGGAGAAGTTTTAATGATTTTGGAAACAGATACTTTAGATGAAGCATATGGTAGAATACTTCTGGAGAAAACTAAAGATGGTAGAGAAGAAGTTTGATATTACTGCAGTGGAACATGGAACCTAGCTCAAAATAATTACCATTCCACTAAAAAAGAACTATTAGTAGCCAAACTATGCACGTTCAAACTAAGGATATTTTTACTCCCAAAGAAATTTCTCTTGAGGATAGATCTGTTATAGTTTGAATCTATCATTAAGAAACCCCACACTGAGCAAGTTGGAAACTAGATAATGACTAGATGGGCAATATGGTTTTCTGACTTTGAGTTTGATGTTCAATACAAGAAAGGATCTACTAATTGTTTAGCTGATTTGATGTCCAGAGAAGGATCAAAATAGTATTCTCATAAGTTTTGTACTAATCATGTTTTGATGTTTCAGGGTAATGAAGGATCTGATAATTTTGATTATGATATTTTTCCAAAAAATCTTACTCAACAAGAAAAAGAAAGAATGAAAGAATGGCTTCTTATCCCTATAGAGACTCGAATCAAAGAACATCCCAGGCTTGCTATTGAAAAGATTTTGTAAAAATATTTATTAGTTAATGCCTACAATAACTTTCCTGATGTTAACGAAAGGAGTTGGACTAGATTCTATGACATGGATCACAGAAATATCAGGATACTTGGGGTGAAATTGTCACTTGAAGATTTATAGCTGATCAAAGCAAAGGTAATTTTCAATGGATAAGTCTATATCTATATGATCACCAATCTACTTACAAGGAGGTTTCATAATAGATAAGTTGATGTACCATATGATCAATGGGAAAGATAACTTGGGATCAATGGCTTGAAGAATATGCACCAATAAATTTAAGCCCCTGGTTCAAGATTATTATCATTCATGAAGATTTAGATGTTTATGATACTAATATGTTGTTCAAATTTACTGGATATCACCTGTATGATGAAATAGAATTTAAGTTTTGTTTCAAATATTGTATATATAGCCATGAGAATAAGAAAATTAGATATACATTTCAAAGAAAGATTTGTGAACTTCTAGAAGATGTTGATACCATATTAAGTAATGAATTTCTTGTGGCAAATCCTAGGCACTCTGATAAAATTGGAAGATTAATCCCTGATCTTCATGAAACACATGAATACTCATGGGATGACTATGTCCATGACACTTATCATAGGTATGAAGATTTGGATGACATAAGCATTGACATGTCCATTGAAAGACCTTATGGGAGTTCCTAATAGGAAGCATGGATGGGCCCTTTCAAGGTTTGTTCATTGTCTATTTAATATGGTTACACAGATGATTTAACTGTGAAAACAAATCCTAGAGTGTGATCTAGCTATATCACACCATGTGACCCATGGTAAGGTCTTATCTTGGGTAGTAGAGTGGGTCTATCCTCTACCATTTACAACTATGAGATGTTGTTTGATTTTATAAAAAAATTGATCTAACAGGATCATGTGCTTGTATTACTCCATGATTTGAGTAGGGAATCCCAATAAATTGGGAAGTAGCACATGTGGTGGGGGTGGCCTATCAGACTCTTAGATTTTATTAGATGTTCCCTAGGTAGTACACCTTTTAGCGTGACATGACCAAATCATCTTTGCTTTTATCACTTTGCCTAGTTGGATGGGGCTATCATCCAACAAACCTAGGTTTCTAGTTATTTATAACTAGTTACTCTTTGAATTGGTGGAAAAGCTCTCCCAATTCTTTAGTTAAGAATATTTTGGAGTTCATTCACTACCATCAAATGCTTAGAGTAAAAAGGAGAGAGCTCTAAAAGTCTTTAAGCTCTATAAGTCTTAGGATAGGTCTATTAGGTATTGGTCAAAATAGCTACCTAGCTCAGGGTCGAATAGTTTTCAAAATTGTTTGGCCTTCTGCACTATGTATAGCCTATGAAACTAATATATGTTAATTTTTAATTATTGATCCTGAAGAGTTAGTAAGATTATGACTAATTATGGTTAGAATCTTGATGGACATCACCGATTATGTAATGTTATTCTATGTTATATAAATATATTTTGTTCAATCAGTCTTTTTGGTATCAGACCCTGGTTTGCCTATTCAATATAGATTGTTGGTCATCTTGTCATCCTTAATTCTTTGTTATAGCCTATAGGAAAATCATACCACTCTTTTGAAAATCTATTTAAATTTGATTTGAATACTAGATTTTCTTATTTATAAGCTCAGGGAACCTACTGTGTCTAAAGTTCCTCTAGACTTATTTAGCCTAATAATCTAGCAGATCTAGTTCTTGAATGTATGTGAGATATCTGGAGTTGAGGCATTAAGGCAAGGTTCCATTTAAGCTAGTTTTCTTAATAACCCCTATTTGAAGAATTGTCTATTGGAGGAGGCACTGGAAGTTACCAACTGAATGAGCACTAGGTGGCAGTAAGGATAAGTTCTCCCGAGAAGAGTTTCATCTTCTAAGAATTATGGATGAAGTAAGTAAAAGTTCTATTCCTTTTTCATATTTGATGGAAAAATCAGAAGTTAGAAATAGAAAAGAAGATGAACATGATCTAAGCCAATATATTTCTCGTGAATCCATAAATGCAAACTGGGAACTCCCTAGATTAGATTTGTTTGAAGTCTATAAGATGAATTTATTCAAACAAAATTTTTAGACTGAAGTCTCTTTCAAATAATTTAATCTTAAAGGTTTGATGTTAGGAAATCTTAAGGGCAATTGGTTCGATATACTGGCTAAGGTAAATTTTAAGACATTTTATAAAAAAAGGCTATCATTTTGTACACATCAGCCAATTAGAATGGGTAATAGTACAACACAGAAGGCCAAACAATTTTGAAAACTATTCAACCCTAAGCTAGGTAACTATCTGAACCAATACCTACAGACCTATCCTAAGAGTTGCAGATCTTAAAGACTTGTAGAGCTCTCTTCTTTTTACTTTGAGCATTCGATGGTAGTGAATAAACCCCAAACTCTTCTAAAATAAAGAATTGGGAGAGCTTTTCCACTGGTTCAAGGAGTAACTAGTTATAAATAACCAATAATCTAGGTTTGTTAGATGACAACCCCATATAACTAGGCAAAGTGATAAAAGCAAAGATGTTTTGGTCATGTCACACCAAAAGGTGTACTACCTAGGGATCATCTAATAAAATCTAAGAGGCTAACAAACCACCCCCACCACATGTGCTACTTCCTGCTTTATTAGGATTCCCTACTCAAATCATATTGTAATATGAGCACACGCTCCTATCAGATAAAAACTTTTATAAAAGCAAACAACATCTCACAACTGTAAATGGTAGAGGATGGGCCCACTCTACTAGCCAAGACAAGACCTTACCATAGGTCACATGGCATGATATAATTGGATCACACTCCAGGATTTGTTTTCATAGTTAAATCATTTATGTCATCATATTAAAGGGACAATGAATAAACCTTGAAAGGGCCCATCCATGCTTCCTGTTAGGGACTCCCATAAGGGATTTCAATGGGCATGCCAATGATTATGTCATCTGAATCTTCATACCTATGATAAGTTTCATGGACATAGTCATCCGATGAGTATGCATGTGTTTCATGAAGATTAGGGATTAATCTTTCAATATTATTAGGGTTCTTGGGATTTACTACAATAAATTCATTGCTTAATATGGTATTAGCATCTTCTAGAAGTTCACAAAACTTTCTTTAAAATGTATATCTATTTTTCTTGTTCTCGTGGTTATATATACAATATTTGAAACAAAACTTAAATTCTATTTAGTCATATAGGTGATCTCTGATAAATTTGAACAATATATTAGTATCATAAACACCTAATTCTTCATGAATGACAAGAATCTTGAACTAGGGGCTTAAAGTTATTGTTGCATATTATTCAAGCCATTGATCCCAAGTTAACTTTTCCCATTGATCATATGGTACATCAACTGGTCTGTCATGAAAGCTCCGTGTATGTAGACTGGTGTTCATACGGATATATACTTCTCCATAGAAAATTGTCTTTGCTTTAATCATCTAGAACTTTGTAAGTGACAATTGTCCCCCAAGTATCCTGATATTTCTGTGATCCATGTCATAGAATCTATTCCAACTCCTATCAGCATCAAGAAAGTTCTCGTAGGCATTAACTAAGAAACATTTTGACAAAATATTTTCAATAGCAAGCCTAGGAAGTTCTTTGATTTGGGTCTCTTCAGGGATTAGAAGCCATTCTTTCATTCTATCTTTTTCTTGTTGAGTAAGATTTTTTAGAATAGTATCGTAATCAAAATTATTAGATACTTCATTACCTTGAAACATCAAAACAAGATTAGTAAAAAACTTATGAGAATACCATTTCAATCCTTCTCTAGACATCAAATCAGCTAAACAATTAGTAGTTCCTTTCTTGTATTGAACATCAAACTCAAAGTTAGAAAATCATATTTCCCATCTAGTCATTATCTAGTTTCCAACTTGCTAGGTGTGGGGTTTTCTAATGATAGATTCAAAATGTAATAGATCTGTCCTCAAGAGGAATTTCTTTGGGAGCAAAAATGTCCTTAGTTTGAACATGCATATTTTGGCTATTAATAGTTCTTTTTAGTGGAATGGTAATTATTTTGAGTTGGGTTTCATGTTCTGTTGTAGTAATAGTAGACTTCTTCTCTGCCATCTTTAGTATTTTTAGAAGTATTCTACCATATGATTCATCTGAAGCATCTGTTTCCAAAATCATTAAACCTTCTCCTGGCAATTTGAGATTTGGTAGTCCTTTAACTTTTTCCTTAATTCTTTTGATTGCCTGTGTCATTTCAGTAGTCCATGGGCTTGAGTCTTTTCTTAACCTTTTATGTAGTATTTTCCTATTTTTGGCCTAATCTTTATAAAATGGAGAGAAGTAATTAGAGATCCAATGAATCTTTGTAATTCGGTTTTGTCTTTTATTTCATCTGGTAATCTTTCTAAAGACTACAAAATATGGGGTTGTAATGCAATCTTATTTTGACATATATTTAATCTAAGAAATTCTATCTTGTCTTGCCTATCTCCATTTTCTTATCACTTACAACCAACCCATTTTGGTTATGAAGATCAACAAATTCTTTCAAATGTATAAGATGACTATTTAAATATTTTGAAATAACTAATATATCATCAATATAGACAAAAAAATGCTTATCATGGCCAAAGATTCCATCCATCCTTTTTTGAAACTTATAGGGAGCATTTTTTAGGCCAAAACGCATAACCTTCCACTCATAATGCCTATCTAAGACTAACAAGACAAATGCAATTTTATAAGTATCTTTAGGTTCTATTGCAATTTGCCAAAATCCACTTTTCAAATCAAACTTAGAAAAAATGCAACATTCCTTCAGCTTGTTGATAAAAATAATCTTGTTAGGAATTAGATGCCTAACAGGGATAAGCCAATCATTCATCTTTTTATAATTTATTGCCAGTCTCATTTTCCTTCTTTTTTGTTTTAAGTATTTATTCACATAGAATGCAGGAGAAGCCCATTCACTATGGCTTTTCTGTATCAAATGATTCTGCAATAATTCTTTCATCTCTTCTTCTCCTATGTTAACTTGAGAAGGGGAGAAAGGGATAGTGTTAGATTTGATACCTTGGGTATGATCAATGCCAGGTTTTAGATCAAGAGAAACAATATGTTTACACTTATTGCAAAACCTTCTAGGATCATTATCAAAAAATCCTTTGATCTTTGTTATGATAGTATTCCAGATATCTTTTCTATTTTCAAATCTTGTACTGTCTTGTAAATATTCATCTGCAGTTTTCTGTCTTCTTTTTTATGGGGTCTTGTGGCAATTCTTTCAGTTACATGGGTTTTTCTAGGAATTTGGTGTTCATTACCAAATAAGTTTAAAGAAAAGTATTTTTTGTGAACACTATAAGGCATAAATTGATTCAAGAAGTTCATTCCTAAAATAATATGTGTTGACATCTTATCGAACAACCATAATTTTACATATGCCTTAATGCCATTTGCTTCAAGTAGTACCCTAGGAGAAAATTTATTTATAGTAGTCCTTGACCCATTGACATCAAAAAAATCTAATGAATCATCTTGCCATAGGTACTCTGGGATAGGTCCATGCTTTGCAATACTCATATTTACTCTAGAATTGATTAAATAATCTTGGGTAAATAAGCCATTATTTGAAACAATGATGTTTACTAAGACAATGATTTCTTTTTGTTTTCTAGCATAGAAACATCCTTGGTTAGGAGGAACTTCTTTAGGGATATTTTCTTCTATAGAATCTTCAAAAAAAATTATTAATTCCTTAATATCTTGAGAATTAGATTCTATTTTTGATTTTATAGCTATGAGGATTTTAATAGGAGGCTTTTGGTATTTTATTAGGCTCTTTGTGCTTAGATTCTTAGGCTTAGATTTTTGTTTTCTATTCCATTCCTGTTGTGCATATAACATTGGGTTGTGATGAAAGTCAACCTATTGCAATGTTTTGCCCTTAGGGTCACCATGTGTGTTGTGTAATTGGGTAAGCTCATCTTGATAGATAGGGATGAGATGAAGAGGGAGCTTACAGTTTTGGAGTAGATATTCTAGATGTTGCATTTGGGCTTTGGGATCAAATCTAGACATCATATTACAATAGTAGAGTTCAATCTCAAAGTTATTAGAAGAAGACAGTTCTTTAAATTGGTTTACTTGATTTTCATTTTCACTATAAGAAATATCATTTTCAATGGGTATTGAATAGACATCATCATCTGAACTAAATTTAGAAATAACTTGCATTTCTTCATTAGGAAGTATAGCTCTAATCTTTTTCATCTTTTTAGGATACCTTTTCTTATTTGGGCACTTAGGAGCTATATAACCTTCTTGACCACATATACAACATTTTATAGGTCATTTTCCTGAGATGGTTATTTTTAGCTTAACATAAGTTTTTATTTTAGAGAACCTCCTTTTATACTTGGGCTTGTCTCCATTTTTCTATTTTTGGGATCTGCTCTTTTCTTTGTGGAATTTATAATGAGAATTCTCAGAACCATAATAGCCTAGTGCACTATATCCACTATGTTTGTAGATACTATTATCAATGGTTTTCATTTGTTTTTAAAGCAATTTGGCCATAGCTTTATCCTTACATTGATTGTAAAGATATTCTTCTATAGACTATAGATAATTTGACCTAAGGTCACTTTTGCAACTATGGATTTTTCTCCAGACATGGCTTCCTTTTTAGTTGCTATGTAGGCTAATACTCTATCTGAGATTTTACTAAGAAGTGCATTAATAAACATGTGTTTAGTTTCAGTCTTTTATCTCTATTTTGTTTTTCTTTCCAAAAGAGAAAAATCACACTTGAATCTGTCCCAATATTTCATGTTATAAATCTTCATCATGAACAATTTATTATATTCAATAGAATCAACATTTACCATGTCTCCAGCATACTCATGGATAACTACTTCAGCAAAGTTATCTATCATTGATCCTACCACAACCCTTTGGTCTTCTATAAGGGATAACCACCATCCTTTTATGCTACCATCTAGGTTAGAAATTCTAAGGTCCATGCCTTCTTCCTCAGTCTTCCCAAATAAAAGCTATTGAGTTTTTGCCCATCTGTGGAGCCTTTCAATTAGGCTCTGGATTCTATTTCTTATATCATTACCTACTCCACACCAACCATCAATATTGAGTGAGTATGGAATTATAGGAACCTAAGTTAGATCATATGGATATTTTCCTTGATTTCATTGGATATCCTAATCAAGGGCTTCAACACTGCCAAAATTTCCTTGAGGAAAGGTTGCTCTAATACTAGGTGTGACTATAGACAAGTTAGATACCTAGAGTTGAGGTGTTGAGGCAGGGTGTTGTTTAAGCCAGTTTTCCTAATAACCCCTATTCAAAGAATTATCTATTAGAGGAGGCCTTAGAAGTTACCAACTGAATGAGCACTAAGCAATAGTAAGGATAAGTTCTCTTGAGAAGAGTTGCATCTTCTAAGCGTTATGGACCAAGTAAGTGAAAGTTATGTTCCTTTTTCAAATTTGATGGAGAAATCAGAAGTTAGAAATAGAAAAGAAGATGAACATGATCTAAGCCAATATATTTCTCCTGAATCCATAAATGCAAAGTGGGAACTCCCTAGATTAGATTTGTTTGAAGTCTATAATATGAATTTCTTCAAATAAAAGTTTTAGACTAAAGTCTCTTTCAAACAATTTACTCTTAAAGATTTGATGTTAGGAACTCTTGAGGGTAATTAGTTCAATATACTAGCTAAGGAACATTTTAAGACATTTTATAAAAAAGGCTATCATTTTGTACACATCAGCCAGTTAGAATTAGAAATAGTACCTCTTTTCAGGCAAGGCCTGGATGTTCCTATTTTGTCTATTCTTATTGATAGCAGGCTAAAAAACATTTCCTAAGTTATGCTTGGTGCAATCAATGATAATGTCCATGATGGAAAAGTTACTTATCAGGTTCATCCTAATTTTATGGTTGATCTAGAGGATCCTACTATTCCTAAAATGCTTAAATGTAGTTTACAATTTAAGAACCTTGAAATGGATCCTAGATCTATTCCCTTTAGTATAGTTACCTATTGGGTCTTCTGATACTTTAAGTGTCCTTTTGTACCCTCTAATTATACTAAAAAATCCCCAGCTAGCATGGTGATGATACCTAGAACAAAAACCATAGGAGACCAGGTCAATATCAGTTAGATAAACTTTGAGACAATCTCCTTACCCAAAGAATGGGTGACTAGCTGTAACAAGTGTATCTATAGACCACCTAAGAAAAAAACCAAGTACACTCCTAGGCTAACTTCTCTTCCTATAAAAGAATATTTTGGAAGATATAAAATCTCTCTAGTGGAAGAAGAAAAACAAGAAACCCAACAAGGAGAATGCCCTAAAGAGAGAAAACTCAAAAGGTCTCAATCCATGAAGAAACCCTCTATAACTGATTTAGAGACCCTAAAAACCATAAGATTCCCAAGCTAAAAATTTGATGCTTTTAAATCAGATTGGTCAGAATACCATAGTTTTCCTGATGAACACAACTCTTATGTAAACCTAGCTGAAAATCATTTTAGCAACCATCCTGATTACGATGCCTGTATAACTTATACCCAGAGAATGTAGAATGCTCTGCATATTAATATGTTTAGAGGAGATCCAACTGAAGAAATAAAATCTCTTCTAAGAGAAGATGAGTTGAAAATCTCAACTACTTTGTAAAAAGAAGAAAATGGGGTAGGTGTCAAATATAGTGTTCTAGAAAATATGGGAAGATTTCCTCCAAGACAATTCTCTGTAAAATTCACATATGATGGCCAATTTTTTATGTAACATGACCCAATAGAAGCAGTAGGTAGGGGTAAACATAACTCTACTACAGGAAGGCAACTAAACTGGTGTAATTTAGATTTAACTGAGTTGAGAAGAAATATTGATGAAATTTATGTGGAAATTACTCAAATGAGAAGATTTTTAGATCAAAATGTAGGAACACTGATTAAGAAACCATTAGCCCAAACATAGGACCTAGCTCCACTAGTCAATACTAGTGACATGATTCAAGATGAGATAAATGCAACTAAAGTTAGCTTGGTTGAGTTAAATAAAGGTCAAGGTAAACAAATACTATTGCTAGATGAAGCCATTGGCATAGTAAAACATTTGGAAGAAGTCCTTTTAGAGCAAAATCTAGATCTCTCTCTTGAGACTACAAAGCTTGAAGAAATAAAAGAAGATCTGAAGAAGCTGATTATGACAAATACACAACGCTATGATATGTTTAAAGTAATCCACATAAGAATGGTGGACCTTTTAAGTGTTAATACTAGTACAAATTTGCAAACTAGAAAAAGGGATAGTAGCCTTGAGCAAATAGAAAAATTTGTCATAAAAATAAATTATAAATAGAGTGTTAGATCAAAGGAAACTAAAAAAAATTCAAGAACTTCAAGAAAAGGTTGACACCTTAGTAGGATCATCCTAACTTATTTTGACTCAAATACATGAATTGCAGGAAAAGATGAACATGTCTTATAAAACAAACCCTCTGAGTATGGTAAAAATAGGAGAAGGCACCCCTTCTAAGACCATCCCATTAAGACAACCTACTATAGAGCAAGTGTCTGATCATGCTAAACAAATTAGATAGTTAAGATCCTTTATAAATATTAAGTCATTAAGCATAAGTAATTTGCGAAAAAAAATTATGACACCTAAAAAAGGCTTGAAAGGCTTAATAAAAATACTAAATTTCTCAAAGAACTGGTTAAGCTATTTGAAGATATAAAACAAAAAAACAACATTGAAGAAAATCTCACTTCCACCTACGTATATTTCAATGAAATTAGTGAATTAGATTAGAACCCTCATAATCTAAAAGTCTTAGATCCCTTGGATGCTTCACAGGACTAGATTGAGTCCCTGCTTGCCAGCCTAGAAGGTGTGTAAGAAGAAAAGGTTATACTTATCAGTACACCTAGATGGTTGGAAGAAGTATACTCCTCCAACACTGAGTCATCCAACTTGTCTATAGTCATAGCTAAGATTAGAGAAACCTTTCACCAAGGAAATTTTGGCAGTGTTGAAGCCCTTGATCAAGATATCCAATGAAATCAAGGAAGACAACCAGATGATCTAACTCAGGTTCCTATACTTCCATATTCACTCAATATTTATGGTTGGTGTGGAGTAGGTAATGATATAAGATATAGAATCCAGAGTCCAACTAAAAGGCTCCACGGATGGGTATAAACTCAACAACTTGTATTTGGGAAGATTGAGGAAGAAGGCATGGACCTTATAATTGATAACCTAGACAGTAGCATAAAAGGATGGTGGTTATCTCTTATAGAAGACCAAAGGGTTATGGTAGGATCCACGGTAGCTGAATTTGCTAAAGCAGCTATCTGTGAGTATGTTAGAGACATGGTAAATGTTGATGCTATTGAATACAATAAATTTCTTAGGATGAAGATTTATAACATGAACTACTCGGATAGATTCAAGTGTGATTTTTCTCTTTTGACAAGAAAAATAAAATAGAGCCAAAAGACTAAAACTAAACACATGTTTATTAATGCACTTCTTAGCAAAATCTCAGATGGAGTATTGGCCTACATAGCAACTAAAAAGGAAGCCATGACTGGAGAAAAAGCCACAATTGCAAAAATGACCTTAGGTCAAATTATGTAGTCTATAGAATAATATCTTTACAATCAATGTAAGGATAAAGCTGTGGCCAAATTTCTTAAAAAATAAATGAAAATCATTCATAATAGTATCTGCAAACATAGTGGATATAGTGCACTAGGCTATTATGGTTCTGATAATTCTCATTGTAAATGCCACAAAGAAAAGAGCAGATCCCAAAAATGGAAAGTTGGAGACAAGCCCAAGTATAACAGGAGGTTATCTAAAAGAAAAACTTATGTTAAGCTGAAAAGAACCATCTCAGGAAAATGACCTATAAAATGTTATATCTGTGGTCAAGAAGGTCATATAGCTCCTAAGTGCCCAACTAAGAAAAGGTATCCTAAAAAGATGAAAAAGATTAGAGCTATACTTCCTAAAGAAAAAATGCAAGTTATTATTTAATTTAACTCAGATGATGATGTTTATTCAATACCCACTGAAAATGATATTTATTCTAGTGAAAATTAAAATCAAGTAAATCAATTTGAAGAACTATCTTCTTCTGATAGCTCTGAGACTAAACTCTACTATTGTAATATGATGTCTGGATTCGATCCTGAAGCCTGAATGTAACATCTAGAATATCTACTCCAGAACCATAAGCTCCCTCTTCATCTCATCCCTATATATCAAGATGAGTTTACCCAATTATGCAGCACACATGGTGACCCTAAGGACAAAACATTGCAACAGGTTGACTTTCATGACAACCCAATGTTATATGCACAATAGGAATGGAATAGAAAAAAAATCTAAGCCTAATAATCCAAGCACAAAGAGCCTGATAAAATACCAAAAGCCTCATGTTGAAATCCTCAGAGATATAAAATCAAATTTAGAATTTGCTTCTCAAGATATTAATGAATTAATAATTTTTTTTTGAAGATTCTATAGAAGAAAACAACCCTGAAGAAGTTCCTCCTAACCAAGGATGTTTCTATGCTGGAGAACAAAAAGAAATCATTATCTCAGTAAACATCATTTATTCAAATAATGGCTTATTAACCTGAGATTGTCTAATTGATATTCGATAAAATATGAGTATTGCAAAGCATGGAGCTATCCTAGAGTACCTGTGGCAAGATGCTTCATTATATTTTATTATTGTCAATGGGTCAAGGACTACTATAAATAAAGTTTCTCCTAGGGTACTACTTGAAGCAAATGGAATTAAGGCATATGTAAAATAATGGATGTTCGATAAGATATCGGTAGATATTATTTTAGGAATGAACTTCCTGTATCAATTTATGCCTTATACTATTCATAGCAAATACTTGTCTTTAAGCTCCTTTGGTAATGAACACCAAATTCTTAGAAAAACCCATTCAACTTTAAGAATCACCACAAGACCCCATGAAGAAGAAGATAGAAAACTACAGATGAAGATTTACAAGATAGTACAAGATTTTGAAAAGAGAAAAGATACCCTGAATACTATCATAACAAAGATCAAAGGATTTTGTGATAATGATCCCATAAGGTTTTGGGATAACTGTAAACATATTATTTCTCTTGATCTAAAACCTGGCATTGATCATACCTAAGGTATCAAATCTAACACTATCCCTTTCTCCCCTTCTCAAGTTAAAACAGGAGAAGAAGAGATCAAAGAATTATTACAAAAGGATGTGATACAGAAAATCCATAGTGAATAGGCTTCTCCTACATTCTATGTGAATAAACACTCGAAACAAAAAAGAGGGGAAATGAGACTAGTAATAAATTATAAAAATCTCAATGATTGACTTATACTTGTCAGGCATCCAATTCCTAACAAGACTATTCTTATCAACAAGCTGAAGGAATGTTGCATTTTTTCTAAGTTTGATTTGAAAAGTGGATTTTGGCAAATTGTAATAGAACCTAAAGATACTCATAAAATTGCATTTGTCTTGCTAGTCTTAGATAGGCATTATGAGTGGAAGGTTATGCCTTTCAGCCTAAAAAATGCTCCCTCTGAATTTCAAAAAAGGATGGATGGAATATTTGGCCATGCTAAGCATTTTGTTGTCTATATTGATGATATATTAGTTATTTCAAAATATTTAACTAGTCATCTTATACATTTGAAAGAATTTATTGATCTTTGTAACCAGAATGGGTTGGTTTTAAGTGACAAGAAAATGGAGATAGGAAAGATAGAGATTGAATTTCTTGGGTTAAATATATGTCAAAATAAGATTGCATTACAACCCCATATTTTGTAGTCTTTAAAAATATTCCTAGATGAAATAAAAGACAAAACCTAATTATAGAGATTCTTTGTATCTCTGAATTACTGCTTTCCATTCTATAAAGATCAGGGCAAAGATAGGAAAATACTACATAAAAGGTTAAGAAAAGACTCAAGCCCATGGACTACTAAAATGACATGAGCAATCAAAATAATCAAGGAAAAAGTTAAAAGACTACCAAATCTCAAACTGCAAGGAGAAGGTCTAATGATTTTGGAAATAGATGCTTCAGATGAACCATATGGCAGAATACTTCTAGAAAAAACTAGAGATGGTAGAGAAGAAGTCTACTATTACTATAGTGGAACATGGAACCCAACTCAAAAGAATTACCATTCCACTAAAAAAGATCTATCTCTCAAACATTGTAAAACAACTATAATGATGAAGATTTATATTTGTTTAAGGATTTACACATGCATTATAAATCAAAATTTATCAAAAATACTATCAATGAGGTCTTGAATCTTATTCTACAATCTCTTTGAATTGTCAGATCTTGAGAATGTGGCCTTTTGAGAGCAATTATTTTCACAATGACATTTTTTTCACTTCTTTATATGATAACCCATTATTGTGTATCTCTATGTACTCAAATTTTTGTTCCTTAGTTTTGTCTTCTATAATAGTAGCACTCTAACCATTAAAGCTTATAATGGTCACACATTATATAAACCCCAACTATTTTAGTAATTTTCTTATCCTATCTTCACCAAACAAGGATTCACTCCATGTTAAGCTAGAGGGAGAAAATTGACATGTAGGGGCAAAGGAGATTGAGTATTGGCCTCTAAAGAGTGATACCCAAAAATCTCCATCATTTGGCTTTGTACATGTGGTTTCATATAAGCTTCTTCCCCATAATGAATATGAATATAATCGAGTAGCCTGATATCTTTGTAAATCCAATGACAAGCAACCCTCCTACCAACACTAGCTCTCTTAGGCACCCAAAAGAACACTATTGAAATCATGGATCTTGAATACAACAACAATTTAGGTAATACCATGGGCTCACAAATTATGCTTATTGATTTCATTTCTTCAACAATCTGCAATTAATAATGGAATTTGTAGGCGAGGCAATTTATTTTCTTAAAAAGTAATGAATAAAGGGAGTTTCTCTAAAAACTAGTAATATAATTTGGAGGTGACATAATTTATTTTCTTAAATAACAATGGAGAGAGAGAGAGAGAGAGAGAGAGAAGAGAGAGAGATGAGAGAGAGAGAGAGAGAGAGAGAGAGTGAGAGAGAGAGAGAGAGAGAGAGAGAGAGAGAGAGAGAGAGAGAGAGAGAGAGAGATGAGAGAGGAGAGAGAGAGAGAGAGAGAGAGAGAGAGAGAGAGAGAGAGAGATAGAGAGAGAGAGAGAGAGAGAGAGAGAGAGAGAGATTGCATATGGCATTATAAAGTAACAAAGAAAACAAACAATTATGGTATAAAACACTAGTACAAACCAAGCTTTGTTAAGAGAATGAGCTTCCTATAAATAATTGAGTACTAAAAAAGCCCTAAAATCAAGCTAGTTGTTAGAATATTATGTAGTTTGATTGGTGTCAGCCACCATTTGAACTCATTTTCATCATACATTTACTTCTTATTCTTGTCGAGGCCATCTTAAATACAGAAGAAATAAAGTTTGTGTTGTGATATCGGTGGCTACAGGCACATGTGCAGGGCACCATCTTCTTCACTTGCAAAATTTAGTTTTCTGCACATGATACCCATTCTCTATTTGTTATCACTGACATTTACCTTATACCACATGACCAAGTATAGGTTTTAAAGTTTAATCATAAGTGCTTCATCAGTGTATGCCATTAATTATGAGATAAATCTAATTGGCATCTAAGTTGTGATATGAGTCTAAGGTATGAGTTTTACCATTGAAAATGGCTCCAATGTAATAAAAACTAACTTTCAATAGTTGATGCCAAAGGTGTAGGAAAAAAATGGAAAGGTGAAGATTTGTTCCATATAATCTGCAATGAGTCATTGACTCATCATCATTCCCTCATAATTTTTTTCCCTTCCCTTTAACAATATGCTTTCAATTATAAGTTTAAAATCTGAATAATAGATTTTTTTTTAGAACAATCCTACAAATCAAATTATATTTTTCAAAAATATTTAATGTATCATTGAAGTTATCAATTATGTGAAGTGTATATTTCTAAAGAGATAATCAAGACTTCACACACACACACACACACACACACACACACACACACACACACACACACACACACACACACACACACACACACACACACACACACACACACACACACACACACACACACACACACACACACACACACACACACAATCTTCTATAATTATATTATGGGTATGTGTGTGTGTGTGTGTGTGTGTATGATTTTTTTAACAATAAAAAGTAAACGAACCATTTAATTTAAAGCACAATAAATTTAAATAGTATATTTTGTGTATAAACAATACATGCACTTTCAACTATAACAATGAATTTTTATAAAGGTTTAATGATTTACACATGCACTATAAAGCAACATTATCAAAACTATGAACAATGAGATCATGAACTAATTCTAAGAGCTCTTTGAACTGTCAAATTTTGAGAACATGGCCTTTTGAGAGCAACTATTTTCACAATGTCATTTTTTTTCACTTCTTTATCTGATAACCCACTATTTTGTATCTCTGTGTAGCCAAATTTTTGTTCCTCAATGTTGTCTTCTATAATAGTACCCACTCTAACCCTTAACGCTTCTAACGATCACACATTATATAAACCCCAACCATTTTAGTAATTTTTCTTATCCTATCTGTACCAAACAAGGATTCACTCCATGCTAAGCTAGAGGGAAGA
>JARHVA010011574.1:37500-44521 GCA_037957365.1 Torreya grandis | reverse complement strand
GACTATACCCCATTTTTTATTCTCCCCTTTGAATTTTATGTCTACTTTTTTTATGTGCATGAACTAGGGTTTCAAAATTTTAGATACTGCCATTCAAAATCTTAGCACAATTGAAAATCAATGGACCTCATCTAATAACTACAATGTACCAAAGCAATAAATTGAACTTCATAATCAACACAAATGTAACCTTAATCAAACAAATATGGTAATAGTGTGACCTTATCTAATCTAACACAACCTTTTCCTATTGCATTATAAGATCTTATTTTTAAGTATGACACACTTTATATATCTTCCTATTCAGTTATACAACAAAAATGTTCTTGCATAGTCAGCTCAAGTTATATTTGACCTAGGTTTACATATTTTATTGAAAGCTAGTATTTATAACTCATTTAAATTTTGTTAATTTAGTGTATTTTTAAATTTATATTATTTATGTTTTTAAAATATAAATAGGTATTTCAATCCATTAATGTTTATTAATTTTTTATTTTTAAATAAAAATAACCATTAAACAGTCACAAGAAGCATGTCCTCAACTAATTTTATTTGCAAGTTACATATTATTCATATCACAATATTGACATAATTAATATAACATCACTCAAAAAATTGGATAATAATGAAATAAATATTTATACATTTTCATAATGGTTAGAATAATCACATTAGGCATATAATATCAAATATTATTTAGTATAAGATATTGAAACACTGTCCCTCTGACTTATCCCATATACCAACACCTTGGTGGATGTATCTAACATCCCCTTCACCTAGATAAATCTTAATTATTTCTCCTCCATGCATAAAACCATACATGTAGATAGAATACCTAAAAAAATTGGGAACTACCATCTAGTTTAGGTTTACCTAGTTTTTTTAGAATTTTTTTTTCCCTTTAAACATGAAATAAACATAAAAATATATAATATGAATCTCAAAATAAGAGTAATCACCTAGATGCATATATTTTATAAAAATACCAACACACAATGAGAAGTTAAAATAATTAAAGGAAATATCCCTCGCAAATGGGTAGTTTATATGATTTAAATTATATAAATAAAACATTCATCATACATGGGAAATATCTATAATGAAATTAAACTATTACCATAGTTGTATGTTTATTACATTATTTAGTTATTTTTTAGTGATGTGGATGGTAGTTATCATAGGTTATTAGAAGATGAAAATAATCCTGATCACCATGCAATAGAGTATTCTAAAGCCTAAGACTACAAAATCATGGAAAATGGGAAGATGAAGTATGAAATTCTTAAGCAAAGGTAAAATCATGGAAAAGAGAGAGTGAATAAGTTGCCAAGAAATTTGCAAAGCTTGATAGATGCTATTTATACACATTATTGAAGAGTGAAATAAAATTAATCACTGGAATTCATCAACCCAGCCAAGAAGCTAAAAAAATCTAAAGGAAGTTGACCAATGCTCTTTACCTATGAAGTATGAAGTGTCTACGTACAACTAATAGAGTGGCTCTAAATAGATAAGCATGGAAGTTTGAAGTAGCCTGAAAATATCATGGATTGATTTTCAATGATGAGATGCAAGTTGCATAGGAAGGTAGTATAGGAAAGTTGAGTAACTTGGATGACATCTCCAACACCATGTATCCTTTGGTGATATAGATTTTCTTCCTTCAATTCCCCTGCTATGGCCCTAGTAATGTTTCTTATTACTTCATATTTTCATCTGCTAATTATAAATATTCATTAGACTTATTCCAATGAAATTTTCATTTGCAAATAATATGGTTTGATAATTCAAAGACTCGTAAAACCACCCAATGCTTGTGAAGAAATCACCTAAGTCTAAGACTCAGCAGCCACTCCTCTTAAGAAGGATGAAAAAAACTATGACTATTTCTCCCAAAAACAAAAATTTTGTTGCAAGAGAGAAGAATGTGCTTTCAATAAGGTACATTCTTTTATACATAAATTCAAAGTAATAAATAATTTTTTGCTAGATTTATGAAATCTTATGAAATTAAAAAAAATGTTTGCACCCAAAATTACTCTTATATGAATCCTAACTTATCCGAGGACCATATTTCACCACATGGAAGATGAATATGAAAATAATTATTCAATTCTTAGAATTATGGGTCATCATCACTGATATTGGTGACATATCCTACTAGAGTTGATGACCAAAACTAATATTGACAAGTCAAATTCAAAATCCATAATGTTGATGACACTTAGAGTCACCAATGAGGTTCAACCTCATATTTAGGATGCATCGACATCAAAAGAGGCTTGGGACATTTTGTCCACCATTTATGCTGTGAATAACTAGATTGAATATTCTCCATCTCCAATTTAAGCTTCATACTCTAAGTATGAAAGATGATGAGAAAGTTGAGGAGTTCATATGTTAGGTAGTAAAACTATAAGCAAAATTAATTACACTTGAAGTAATAATTGAGGACAAGCTATTGGTTTCTAATCACATTGAGAACTCTCCCCTCTCAATTTTATGCATTCATCATGATGCTAAACATCACAAAGAAACTAGTGTCTTTTGATGAACTAGTGAATTTGATTTGACAAGAAGAATCCATCTAGTCCATGCAAGATGAGTTTTAGAATAAATCCTTCATTTATAAATAGTTTGGTTTAAAGTTATCAAAATAACCACTAAAGTAGTCACAACAAAAATATAAATCTATAAAAAATTATGTTGTCATATTTGTTGCACCAATATGTATGATATTGATCATTGTTGGTTGTAATGCCATGACACAAGTCTCATCCATTCAAAAGTGCACATCCAATGGAGATGATTCATATAAATCTAAAGATGTCATCAATAATAGAAATACTATAGATACGTTCAATAGGATGATGAATCTGAAGAGGATGTACCCATAAAAGCATATTTTTGGTGGGTCCATATAAGAATAAAGTTCTTATCTCTGAACCTCATCACCAATGAGTAATGTTGGTTTATTGACTCTAACACTAGCATGCAATGAAAAGATGTAAGGAACTATTTGGTTCACTTAAAAATTAACCCAGTAGAGATTGAGTTTTAATTATAGATGATAAAGGGTATGTTACAAAAGGAATTTGAACTTTCACCATTCTTATTAGGATGAGATCTTGTACTATCACAAAGTTATTGTATGTCCCTAGCTTGACAACAAATCTCATCTTTAAGTCAGCTCTTTAATTCATAAGGTTAATGTGGAGTTTTTTAATCAATAATGGAATAAAATATTGTATCCTCTAAAGGGAAGATATGGTTATTACTAGAAATTTTCTAAATGATTGATTATTTTACCTTAGATGTACTTTCATCTGATGTTAATTTTTACCCCTATGCTAGAATCTACTACAATATAAAAATTATCAATGTGGGCACCTTTCTGTGGGTTCTTTGTACCAACTCATCTCTAAGGCAATTTTATGTGAACTTCCTTAGTTTTCCCATTATTTTCATGTATGCCTTGGATTCCTTATCATTAAAATAACATAGGGTTCTATTCAAGTTAGATTTCCCTCATAAGCCAAGGATCTTCTCGATGTGGTACATATTGGTCTGCATGGACCCCCTAACTACTTCTTTCTAAGGATTGAAGTACTTCTAATTATTAATTAATGATTTATCTTTCAAGACATGGGTTTTATTTTTCAAGAAGAAGAGTGAAGCCTTTACTCATTACAAGGTCTTCTACTAGTTTTGTTGTCACCCAGTAAAGGAGGCCTTTTCATCTTGGCATTATTGAAGTAACATGACATCAAACAAAAACTAATTTCTCCTTATAATCCCTAAAAGAATGGAATTGTGGGGAGATGCAATCAATCAATCATGTAAATGGATTATTGTGTGTTTTTTACTACAAAATTAGAGGTAACATTTTAGGCATAAGTAGTTTAGATAGTCGTATATCTTCTCAACAGGGCACCTACAAAGATTTTTCAATAGAAGACACTAGAAGAGGTACGGATTAGTCAGAAACCTTTTATCTCTCAACTTATAGTATTTGGTTATACATCTTATATGCATATCCTAGCTACAAAGAGGAAGAAGATCAAACCAAAGACACTGTAGTGCCTTCTATTGGGGTATAATACTACCTCAAAAGCATATCATTTCATGGATTTTGACATAGTAAGATTTATTTAAGTTGAGATGTGGTTTGTGATGAGTCATCATTCAAATCATTACCATAGAAGGATTCATAACATACCACCTCTCATTGACTATTTCCATATTCAAATGATGAGAATGAAGAATATTGTCACAAAGAAGGTGAGCTACAGGGATAATTATTAAATGATATTTTAAATATGGAATATAATTCCTCATCGAATTAGTAGAAGCATCAAATTTTAAAATGGGTAGAAAGCACCATCAGAGAATAACACTAGAAATATAATCCAAATACTTCATCAAGATTTGGACCAAAAAGTAGGTGAGAAATGAAGTTAATCTTGTACTGATGAGTTTAGTAGTTGACAGCACCAAACTAGAGATAGTTTGAGAGGCTTTATGTCAACCTCAATGGTATAAGGCGATAGATTATAAACATGATGCCCTCATCAAAAAAATAACATGGTAACTTGTTGATATGCCTATATAAAATAAATCCATTGGCTATAATGGGATTTTGAAGACAAAATTCAAGTTATATGGATCTATCAACAAATACAAAGCACAACTTATTGCAAATGGATATGCTCAATAAGAATGAATTGATTATGAGTAAAATTTTTCACCCACTAATAAGATCAATAGCATTATATTTGTTTATTCAATTGAAAATCAAAAGGGATAGAAGCCTCAATAAATGGATGTTAAAATTACATTCTTGAATGGTGATCTCAAATTGAAGTTTACATGACCCAACTAGAAGGCTTCATTGAGGAGTAGTAGACACAAAATATATGTCTCCTAATTAAGACACTCTATGGACTTAATCAAGCACATGGTTATGGTACATTAAGATAGATAATCATATATTACATCATGGATTCATTTGTATCCACTCATATACAAATTTGTATATCAAGAAGGTAGGCATAGAGATTGTCATTCTTATTTTATATGTAGATGATATTGTTGAAGAATTAAATAATGACTTTAATAAATCCTTTGACATGAAATATTTGGGGTTACTTCATTATTGTCTTGGCTTGGAGATATGGTAAAAGAACAATCACATTTTTGTCTCACAAATGAAATATTACAAGACACTACATGAGAAATACAAGATGATAGATTGTAAATCAATGTCAACTCCAATGGATAAAGGTTTTCAACTATCATAATTTTAGGATTAACCTCAAGTATATGAAACTCACTATATGTATCTTATTGGGAGTCTTATTTACTTGACATATACCAAAATAGACATATGTTTTGTTATCAACTATCTTTCAAGATTCATGAAAGAGCCAAAGAAGTGTCATTAGGGTGTAGTGAAGCATGCTTTTAGATATGTTTTAGGTTTATTATATTATGTTCTACAATACTAGAACTCAAATTTATTCTTATAGGGTTACATAGATTTGGACTATGTTGGATCTATTGATGACAAGAAATCAACTTCAAGATATATTTTTAATATAAGATTTGAACCAATTTTGTGGATTAGTAAGAAGAAATATATATTTTATCCCTCATCCATAGAGGTAGTATATAGTGTCTCATAAGGATCTATGTGTGAACTAATTTAGTTACATTGCATTGTATTTGACATAGACATTCTTGAAAATCAATGACCAATCCGTTCATTCAAAAATTAGGGTGTGTTTAAGTTTGTCAATAATCTAGTATTTCATGGAAAAACTAAACACATTAAATTACATTTCCATTACATTCAATTACAAGTCTTACACCACCACAATTAGCTCCAATACTGCCCAATAGATTCACAGCTAGCAGATATACACATCAAGTCACTTGGTAAGGTGAAATTTGAAATGTTTTAGGGGTACATTTTTAAAAACAATATAATAAGTGTATCTATATATTTATTACATTAATTATTTATTTTTTGAGTGTTACGGTTGGTACTTACTTTAGGTTGTTACAACTATGAAACCACTTATTTTGTGCATATAATCTTTTACTATAAATGAATAAATTATCAAGCATTTCATTTCTTTCAAAAACATCCATTACACACATGATAATTGTATAAGTAAAACACCATATAGAAATATTACATCTCACACATGATAAATTACATAATATAACACCATAGATAAAATGTACATCTAACACATTGAAAATCAGATAAATAGAACACCATATATAAAGCATCCATCTCATAGATGGGAATGTGTATTAATTGAAAAATTATGAAGCAATTTTCTATTATCTTAGTAATGAACCATTATAGATAAAACATCCACAGGTGGACATTTTTGGAATAAATTATTATAATGGTTTCTATATGTGTATTATAGTAGTATTATATACTAATCACTCTTCATAACTATTAATTTACACTTAAATAAGCATGCATGATTTATTAAAAAAAAATCATTTCTCAATCACAAAGAGAAATAATACATGGAATATTTACCATATAATTTATCATGCTCAATAAATTTATGGTTGAATGTTTTATAAACAATCAAATACATAATCAAGAACATTTTTTACACACTTAATATTAGCATACGCATGCACAATCAAGGGAATGTTTCAACCACAAAATAAATATTGTTATCATATACCTAATAAAATGAACACAACATCATAATCAAATCCACATATAACATATCTAGAACCATGATTATTTAAAACATATAAATTAAAACACATTCATAGGATTAGAATACAAACTTATCATTAGACCCCAAACTTCTCAGTGTAATGAAATCCCACAAAAAATGTTATATGAAGCAATATATTATTTCATTCAAATTAATGCATCACACTATATTAAAAAAATTCCACACAAGTTTTTACAATTCATATTAAAATAATAATTTACTCAAGTTTAAATAATTATAGTTTAAGATATGTTAATTTA
>JARHVA010011574.1:12500-32500 GCA_037957365.1 Torreya grandis | reverse complement strand
ATAACTAATAAAAATATGAGAACTATCATCTAGTTTAGGTGGAACTAGTTTTTTGAAAATTAATATTACTTCTTTTCTTTCACATGTGAAAGAAATTATAAAGGATAAAATAATGCATCTCAAATAGAGTAATTACATAAATTTATATATTTTATGATAACATCCAAAACACATGGAAAATTAAAATAATAAAAGTAAATAGCCATCACACATGGGTAATTTATATAATTTAAATTATAAAAGTAAAACATTCATCACACATTGGAAATATTTTAAATAACATATCCATCACACACATGATAGTTGTATGAATAAATCACCATAGAGATAAATTCCATCTCACACGTGATAAGTTACATAATATAACACCATAGATAAAATATACATATAACATGTTGAAATCACATAAATAAGACACCAATGAGAAAACAACCATCTCACACATGGGAATGTACATTAATTATATCATCATAATGTAATTTTCCATTATTCTATTAATGAAATATGTTAGATAAAATATCCATAAGGAGAAATTATTGGAATCAATACTTATATTGGTGTCTTTAGGTATATTATAGTGATAGGATCAACCAATCACACTTTAAATCTACTAAATTAGACATAGATAAGCATGCATGATTTATAAAAAATTCATTTCACAATCACAAATATAAATATTGTGTGGAATATTCACCATATAATTTATCATTCTTAGCTAATTTATGGTCAAATGGATCATAAATAATCAAATACACAATCAAGATCATTTATTTCACATTTAATACTAACATGAAGATGCACAATGAAGGGAGTGTTTCAACCAAGAAAGGAATAATATTATAAACATAACATCATTATCAAAAAAATATACATCATACTTGGAACCATGTTTATTCATGACCTACAAATGAAAACACATGCATAGTAGTAGAAAAAAATTAACAGTCAATCCTAAACACATCAATGCAATGAAATCCCAAAATATTTGTTATACCAAGAAATATATGCTTTTGTTCACACCAATGTGTCACACTATATTAATGTTTGTCCACACAAGTTATTTTATTTCATATTCAAACAAGAATCTACTCAAGGTTAAATAATTTTAGTTGATGTTATGTGAATGTAAAATAATAACAACCTTGATTAGTATTATTATTCAATTTTCTTAAATGTTTCTTTTAACATAAAAAAAAATTCAAATTATTTTACAACAAAAAAGGATGATAAACTAGTCATCCTCAAATCAATATTGAAATTGAATCTCGTCATAAAATCATACTCAAATTCCAAACCAAGGAATGTTTAACTTGTATGAGAACTCACCTACATATAATTATTTATTTTATTTATAGTTGTGAAAAATAATAAAAATAATGAAAAAAAAATATTAAAGTTCAAATTGGTAAAACCCAAGTAATCTAAAAACACACAGTACCTTGTTATATTAATTTTCACAATAAGAAGACCCATTTCCCATTGTAAAAAAGGGTGTCTTAGATATCAAATTTAAAATAAGATATGAAATTAATTAGAATTTAAAGCATGATTAAATTCATAAAGTTAAATTAAAACAAAGAAAATTTACCAACCACCTTCAAAACACTAGCAAAAAAAGTTCACATAAAAGATTAAGAATAAATTATTAATCAATAATTATATAATTTTGTAACCAAATCAAAGTACAAATATATATGGGAACTTGCACACATAAATTTTTCTAATTCTCTAGAATTCATGTGAGACAATAGTAGCCAAACAAATTTTGTTTTTTAATTTAGTTATGTCAAAAAACAAAAAATTAAATATAGAGACTCAAATTTTATCAAGAAGTTTTTTCTAATGTTTAATATTTACATCTTTACATTACTTGACCTATTATCCATTTAATTAAATTATAATAACCACAAGAGATTAACTATTATATTAAGTGTATTATAATCATAAATTTATAAATTATATATCCCTATTATGCTTACATATTCATGTTAGCCAAATTCCAATTGTGTCTAGATTTCTATGACAAATTTGCACTAGGTCAGATAGGGCCAAAACATGGCCTTGTCTATCATTATTCAATAGTTACTTTTTTAATTTAAGATGTCTCATTTCAATCCTCAAAAAAATTTACTAAATTATATTAATGGATATATTTAATTTTTTTTAATTTATAAATATATCAAGGCCATTCAATTCATCATCTAATAATTGACAAACACTCTCTATACAAGTTAGTACATATTGAGTAAAGAAAGACTAATATTTGTAAATCAAGTCATGATTTATCATATTATTCCTAGAAAATGTTTCAATATAATTTATATTAGGTTAAGGGCATTCAGTTTCCAACCTTTAATTCAATCTACTAGTTGCATCCATATACTAATTATTTCCAAATTGACACACTGATTCTATAAGGGAGAACTAATTATACTGTGTCCATTTGGATACATATGTGATGCTTAGATTATGTATTATTTTTTAGGTTGTTTTAGTTGTTCCATTGCTATGATTATCCCATTCAGATCTAATGACTACTTTGTTCATCCAAAAGAATTAATGTTTTAACATTAGAGAAACTTCTATGGAACAATGAACACCCACAAACAATGAGTAGACCTCATTTCAATATATTAGGTATAAAAGAAATAAAATAAAATTCATAGTAAAAATGAATGTATCCACAATCAAACATATAATTATGTAGTGTTTCCCTTCTTTCCTAACATGACCCTATCATTTTCCATTACATGATATTGTTTTCAAGTATGTCACACTTAAGATATCTTCATATAAATTTCAATGATAGTGATCCTATTGCATAGTCAATACAATCTCGATTTTAGCTAGGTTTACATATTTATTTAAGAGTTACTATTTATAATTTATTTAAGTTTGTTTAATTTAGTGTAATTTACATATATATTCTATATATTGTGTAAATCTAAATAGGTATTTAAATCTCTTAATGTTTATTGGATTTAATTGTTACATAAAAATAACCATTAAACAGTCTCCAAAAGCAAGATATTAACTAATTTTATTTTAACTTATTATTTAAATAAAAAAATTTATAGTTATAATATAACATCACTTATATGGATGTTAATAATAAAACAAATATGTATGCAATTTTACATAGGTTAGAATAATTGCATTGGTTCATCAGTCACATTAATTTATCAATTATATATGATATCAAAAATTAGTGAGTATAAGATACTGAAACATTATTGTTGAGACTTTACCCCCATCTCCAAACACCTTCATGGAGGACTCTAACATCCATTTCACCTAGGAAAAGGTAAATTTTGATCTCCTCGATGCATCTAACTATTGACATAGAGAGAATAACTAATAGTAATATGTGAACTATCATCTAGTGTGGGTGGACCTAATATTTGGGAGATTAATTTTAATTGTGTTCCTTCACACATGAAAGAAGTACAGAATGACAAAATAATTCATTTCAAATAAGATTAATCACATAAATGTATATCTTTTACTAAAACATCGAAAACACAAGGAAAATTAAAAAAATGAAATGAAATATCCATCACTCATGGGTGATTTAAAAATTTTGAACTATATAATTAAAACATTCATCTCACAAGGGAAATATTTATAATGAAATAAAACATCTATCACACAAATCGAAATCATATAAATAAAACACCATAGCATAAAATTCCAACTCACATAGGATAAATCACATGATAAAACATGATAGAAAAAATATACATATCACACATTGTAAATCACATAGATAGACCACCATATTAAAACATCCATCTCACACCTACGAAAAATGCATTAATTAAATCATCATAAAACAATTTTATATAATTTAAGTAAAAAAAATATAATATAGAAAACTTCCACATGTGGATATTATATAAAATTATTATTATTATAATGGTGTCTTTAGGTATATTATATTATTTATATCAACCATTCTCTCATTGTAAGTATTTAACTAGACATAGATAAGCATGCATGATTTCGAACCAAATTCATTTATCAATCACAGAGAGAAATAGTATGTGGAATGTACACCATATAATTTATCATGCTTAGTGGATTGATGGAAAAATGGATCATAAATAATTTAATACATAATCAATGTCAATTTTTATACCCTTAAGATCAAGATACACATGCACAATCGATAAAATCTTTCACCCAAGAAATAAATAGGATTATCATACACATAATAACATAAACACAAAATCATAATAAAAATAATGTACATCATAGATGAAAACATGATTATTCATGTCATATAAATGAAAACACATTCATATAAATACCATAAAAAATTAAAAATCAACCCAAAACTCCCTAAAATAATAAAATCCCACAAACAATGTTCTACCAAGCAATATATTCTTTTGTTCACATCAATGTGTCACATTTTATAAATAATTTTTCATACAAATTTTTTTAGTTGATATTCAAAAAATGATTTACTCAATTTTAAATAATTATAGTTAAATCTATGTCAATTTAAAATAATATCAACTTTTATTTTTATTATTACTAAATTTATTAAAGATCTTTTTAAAAAAAATATATATTTCAAATGCTTTTACAACGACAATCATGATCAACTTGTCATCCTAGAATCACTATGGAAATTGACTTTCAACACAAAATCATACTCAGATGCCCAACCAGGAATTCTATAATTAGTGTCCACACCAAATGGTTACCCTATATGTGAACTTCGGTACATATAATACTTTAATTTATTTATAGTTCTACCAAATAAGAACAACCATGAAAATCAAGGATTCAAGATTAAATTTTTCAAACATAAGTTATCTAAAAATACATGGTACCATGTTATTTTTATTTCCACAAAAAGAATACCCATTTCTAATTATACTATAGGGTGTATTACAAATAGAAAATCAAATAGGATTTGAAAATAACTAGAATATCGTACACGATTAACTTCACATAGTTAGAAAACAATGTAGATAATCTAAAACCATGTTCTAAACTCTATGGACAATAATTCATATAAAAGATTAATAATGAATTACTAAATAAGCATTATATAATTTTGTAACCAAATCAAGGTACCAATCTATATGATAAATTGGCCACATATAGTTTGGTAATTTACTAGCATCCATGTGAACTAAGAGTAACCACATAAATTTTAGATTCTAATTTAGTACGAGGTTATTATGTACTTTCAAATGTAGAGACTTAAAATTAGTCATTAAGTGCTTTCAATTGTTTAATATTTATATCTTTACCTTAACATATTCTCCATTTCGTTATTTTTAAATATCTATGAGTGCCTTCAATATTATATTAATTATATTTTAATTAATAAAATCATCATTTATAGATACCTATTCTGCTTACATATTCCTATCAACCAATTTCTAATAATGTTTATCTTCTTACGATAAAACCATGTTGGTTTGGATAGGGATGCAACTCAACCTTGTCTACTATAATCCAATAGTTGTTTTCTAAATTTGATACATCTCATGTCATCCCTCCCATAATTTTACCAAATATGAATAATGGTAATATTTATAATATGTCACTATATAAACATATCAAGGCCACTCATTGCTTTAGTTATCAACTTGCAAATACTCTCTATACAAGTTACTACACAATAAGACAAGAAACATTAATATTTCCAATTCAAGAAATGATATATTCCAACATTCATAGGCCTAGTATAAATATAATATATTTTTGTTAAAAGGAATTAATTGTCAAAAATTCAATTCAATTTACTAATTAAATCCATATAGTGCAAGTTTAAAAATTCCCACAGCCACTATAGAAGGGAGAACTACATTATCATGTGGCCCTTTTGAGATATGTATTTAGTACTTAGAATACTTTAGGGTTTTTAAGGACATATCAAACATTTACCTTCTATAATTATCCCATTTGCATTTGATGTCTACTTAGTTTGTGTACAGGAATTAAGGTTTCAACATTGCATATAATTCCACGAGACATCTCAACACCCATAGATAATCAATATACCTCCTTTGATTGGCATAGGTACCAAATTAGAAAAATTAATATTTTAGTCAACATGGATGCAACTAAAATTAATTAAATATGGTTGTATTTTTCCCCTATCGATGTTAGTGTAGTCATATCCTATTACATTACAAGATCTTGTTTTTAGGCATGATACACTTTAGAATTCTTTGTAGTCAGTTACACAATAGAGATATCCTTTCATAGTCATCACAAGTCATATTTGAACAAATTTTAAATATTTCATTGAAATTCAATATTTAGGATTCACTCAAGTTTCCTCAATTTAGTGTATTTTACATTTAGATTTTGTATATTTTATAAAACAAAATAGGGATTTCAATTGATTAACATTTTTTCTGTTCAATAAAAATAACCATGAAATAGTCACAAGAAGCATGCCCTCATTTAAATTTTTTTCACTTATATATTATTTACATGAAAATATTGATAAAATTAATATAACATCACTCAAACATATGTTAATAAAAAATAAATATGTATTACATTTTACATGGGTTAGAATAAACACATTGGTTGACCAATCACATTAATGCACCAATAATATACAATATCAAAAATGAATCAATATAACATATCTAAACACTATCCCTAATATTATTCACATCTCTAAACACCTTGTTTGAGGCCTATAACAATACATTTCACCTACAAAAACCTTGATTTTATTCTCCTCCATGCATGGAACTATACACATAGAGATAATAACAAATAATAATATGTGAGCTATCATTTATTGTAGGTAAATATAATTTTTGGGAAATTAATTTTACTTATTTCTTCGCACATGAAAAAAGTAAAAAAGGATAAACTAATTCATCTCAAATAAGAGCAATCACATAAATGTATATATTTTAGTAAAACATCTAGAACACATGGAAAATTAAAAAAACTAAAAAGACATATCCATCACACATAGGTGTTTTATATAATTTAAATTATGTAAATAAAATAATAATCATACATGGGAAATATTTATTATGAAATATAAAATCCATCACACACATGAAAATTGTATAAGTAAAAAATCATAGAGAAGAACTTCATCTCACACATGATAAGTTAAATAATACAATGTCATAGATAAAACATGAATCTCACACATTTTAAATCACATAAATAGAACACCATATAGAAAACATCCATCTTACACTTGGGAAGGTGCACTAACTGGATCATGAGAGAGTAATAATCCATTATTTTAGTAACAATATATCAAAGATAATGTTATTGAGAATATAACCATTGTGATATGTGATGATGTTACCCTAGGCCTCGAATGATGGTGCATTCTTACTAATAAAGGATTATGTGGTGGAAAGTGTTTTGGAACAATGGGATCTTTGAATTTTAGATCAATTCCATGGACTTTGTCTAGGAGTTGATTAGTTTAGGAGTTTCACAAATAGGAACTAGAAGCCTTGGTAACCTATGTACATTGCACCTCTGGACAAGGATCACATTCTTCTCTCCTTTTCATGTAAGGATGACTTAGACAAAACACTCAAGGATGGGCTAAGATTTATGGGAAATATTTTTGTATCAATTTTCAAATGAAGGCTAGGACATTCCAAAACATATGAATGCTACCAATATTTTATGATGTGGATTTTGCTTCCATAACTCCCACTAGATTTTGGGCACAAAGACATTATCTTTGGATTTTCTTAGATTCTATGGATTTTATGAATGGTTGAACTAGTCACTAAAGGGAGGATAATACTATTGAAGGCTAGGTTAATGATTTAGATTTGTCATTCTAAACCCTTACCAAAGTCAATCCTTCTTAGAAATAAGAGTAGGGTGTGGAAATAAAGATTCAAAATTGATGGTTTCTGAGGCCCTTGTAATGTGTGTTCTTTCCTTCATATCAAGGGTATCCCCTAACCTTTGCCTATTACTTCCATTTATAGTGAAAAATATCCTATGCATCTATAAAAGCTTCATGACAAGACTTTACAGCCTCTGATTCTAAAGGAATTCTAAATCCCCATGAAAAAACATTGAATAAAACTATTTTGGAACTTTTTAAAGATCTATCTAGCAACCCAAAAAGGACTATGATTTTTATTCCTCTAGTTTTGACTCTAAAATTTCCTATTATTTTTAAGCCTAACCCAAATTAGGAGAAGATAGCCACCCTTTGGGTCATTTTGAACCATAGTCTAGCATTTATTGGTTCACCTCAATCCTTGCTAATAAAGGAAGCTTCTTACCTTATAAAAAAGAATGCCAAAGAATCCAACTAGTCTCCTAATATGGAAGGGGACCCATTTGTCACTCTAAAATAATTATTTAAGTACAAACTATCTTCCCAAGGAATCTATCATATGTTTTCAACTCCTAAAATAATAAGATCAAACCAAAAAAATGAATGGGGCCACTATTCTTGAGACTCTAGATCTTGGTTCAATCATAAAAAGATTACTCATAGAAAAGGAGAGAGATTATGGAAATGTAAAGAATAAAATGGGAAGACCATCATCCCAAAAGAAACTAGAATTGAAAATTAAAGAGGGAATTATGAAGGGTACACAAATCACCCTCTCATGGGAATCATTGTTGTTTGTTAGTGGTTTCTCAGAGGCCTTTTGATTTTTTGGTAGTTTGGGTTTTGGTTTTCATGCCTCTATATTTCATTTTTTCTCTAACTATTGTTCTTTGGATTTTTTTGTGATCCAAACTAGGACCCTCCTTAGTCCCTATTTTTTATTTATATAATTTTAAATATCTTGGTGGCCAATTTTTAATTATGACCATTTTTTTAAATATCTCCTTTGTTTTTTCCTTGGGTTGGGTGTATGATGGATTTCCTTGGTGGAAAACTTATATTTTATACCTTTATCACTTGGGTTTTCTAATCCCTATCATTCTTTTATCCCCTTGTGAAAATTACCTTACCACTTTACTCATTTGTGTCGTTTAATGATGACTCTTTTATTTTTATGTTGCACCACCACTCTCCTCATCTCGTTTACTTATCCCCCTTAAGTACTTATTCCTAAGGATTTTTTTTATCATAATTACACTCTTTTACGAATACTAATTACTTTTACATCTTAAAGGGTCATCAAGTTTCACTTAGATTTACTTTTATACTTCCCAACTTTCTATAATCCTTGGATTTGTTTTTTTTTTTAATTTTATGGCTTCATTGCAAGATTAAATGGTAGAAAAGGAAAAGGATTTAGATTTCAAGCATGATTATATTGAGGATGAGGTGCCAAAATTTGGAAATAGTAGGCTTGATCTTGTGTCCTATTTGACCACTAATTTAAAAAAACCCCATAGTTTGGGCAATTCTTTAGAAAGGAAATCTCACCTAGTTTATGCTTAGAATTTTTTATCATGGTCCCAGCTTGGCTAAATATTTTACTTAGGATTGGAGGAAATTATTTTTATTATGAGTTACATGGGGATTGAAGTATCTAAATAAGTCATAACTCAAGAAATTAGGCTAATAATGTAAGACCTAAAGTAATATAAATATAAACCATGAAGGTTGAATGGGTGACAAAAATTTTAAACTTTACGAATAAAGGAAATTAAGTTACCAAGATTTTTCAAAGGATGGATTTCCCTAGGGTTTGGCCCAAATTCTGAAGGCAAGTGATGTTGTAAATCACTCTAGATTCTAAATTCATCCTGGTGAGGTCTCATCATTGTATGTTATTGAATCAATTTAAGGGAATTTACATGCCGAGTCATCCCTTCTATCTTCTTCACTCTCTAGAGGATTTATTGAGGGATATTAAAGGAAACAATAAAATTTTATTCATACACCAAGCCCTCTTTTTTTGATTGTTCAATTTTTCACCCCAGTGAAGAGTAAAAAATTATCTATGATTTCATGGGTGTTAGAGACAAAAGAGAGTAAAATATCTAAAAGGGTTTGTGTGTATGTATTCAAGGTAGGGGTAAAAGACTAATGTGTGTAGGCCCAAGAAAAACTCATTTTAGAAATAGATAATTTGGAAGATATGATTTTATAATTGATTATCTCCATAAATCATGTGGATCCCCTAGTCATCCCCTCATACTTGTGTTCCCCTAATATTCTTAAGGTATCTCATGAAGACCACCTAGCTCTCCCAACACTAGATCAGATTGAATTGAATTAAGCCTTAAGATATAATTTATGGAGATAAAATAATTTAGAAGGAGATTAAAGAGATCCATTGGGCTCTATTTTTGAAATTTGGTGTAAAAGGTAAGCTAGGTAGAATCTTAGATTTTCATATCCCCATGGGTAGAGGAAGGATGCTTCTATTTATCCACAAGCTTCATCTCTCTCAGGATAAGGGTTGGATACTTAAGTTTCTCACCTTAGGACCCCTACAAGAGTTACTTCCACCTAAACTACTAAAGGTGCAAAATTAGTCTCCAAAGAAGGCCCTAGGTCCAAGACCTAGGGTAAATCCATTAAAGGTTCTCATAAGGTCTTAGAAGATGTTATTGACCTAAATTTTGAATGTCTTATTTATCAATCTCATTTTGTTCCATATTTTTTTATTTCATATTTTTATCATTATTTAGGTTATGATCTTTTAAATAGGCTAGTTAGTCTATGGGTTTCTAATGTTTGATCTCTTGGAGACCCAGGCCTCCTGATGTCCCCATGTGAGTTCCCACATAGGTTAAAGGTGGGTTTATCTTAATCAAGACAATATATCATAGATAAAACATCCATATGGGGGTATTATAGTAATCAATTATGATAATGGTGTCTTTATGTATATCATAGTGGTTGCATTAATAAATCACTCTTTATAACAACTCATTTAGACATAGATAAGCACACATTATTTCTAAATAAATTAATTTATAAATAATAGATGTAAATAATACCTTGTGTATACATCTAAAATTTTTTGCTTCATTTATCATCACTAATATTACTATTAATTGACACTAGTTTTGTTTATCTCATTTATCCCCTCTAACTTTGTCCTAATATTAACTTTTTTAGTCATTTATCTAACATACCCCTTTATTATTCTTCATCCACTAAGTTTATATCATCCCCACCAACCTACTAATTCTTATAATAATGTATTATCCCCTAAATAATCCCACTTGTCTAATATTTGGGAATTTATAATTCTCATGACCCACCTACCTACCTTATCTACAAGCCTACCCCCCTATACTATATAAAACCCCATAATCATATGACTAATCAACCATTAATCATGATTATAATTATAAAGATATTTTAGATGCTCTACGTCTATAACCGTCCCTCCTCTAGAATCATCCAAGAAATTTTTAGTTCCTTGGATAATCCTTCACCATTGATCTCCCATATTCAAATTTGAATAATGGCCATTGATCTTCCCTCCTTATTTCTATTTAAACACCATCACCCCTCTATGTCCAAAATAAATACATTAAATAATAAATACATATCCAATATATTCTGAAATATTCCATAAACATAGTCTTTTTATTAATTTATCAAGCCAACATCATGCTAAAAATTTGAGCCCAAAGGTAATCCATAATCCATATTTATTTAATCTTTTCTATTTTGGATCTTGATTTAGACAAATTGTCATTTAGGATCTAATAATGATATCAAAGTCTCATTTGTTTTTGCATTTTATTCCTAACTGACTCTAGATTTTAATGGTAGATTGATGTTTTGTTGATTTTGATATAATTTGCATATCTAAATAGCTTGTTCAAAATTTCATCCTACACTTTGAATACCCAACATATAATTTATCATTATCAATCAATAAATGGATGAATGGATCATAAATAATTGAATACACAATCAATAGAAGTTTTTTAACACTTAATATTAGCATATACATGCACAAATAAGAGAATATTTCACCAACAAAAGAAATATTATTATTGTAAACATAAAAAGCATAAACACTTCATCATTATAGAAATAACATATATTATATATGTAACCATGCTTATTCATAAAATATAAATTAAAACATGTTGATAATAATAATAATAATAATAATAATAATAATAATAATAATAATAATAATAATAATAATAATAATAATAATAATAATAATAATAATAATAATAATAATAATAATAATAATAATAATAATAATAATAATAATAATAATCTACCATAAACTACTCAATGCAATGAAATTTTGTAAATAATTCTCTACCAAGAAATATATTCTCATGTTCAAATCAATGTATTACATTTTACTAATTTGTCTCCATATAAGATTTTTTATATCATATTCAAAAAAATTCTAATTTAGGTTATGTCAATGTAAAATAACAACAATCTTGTCTTTATTATTAATTAGTTTTCTTGAACACTTTTTCAAAATAGATTTTTTTCAAATTATTTTATAGTAACAATGATGATCAACTAGTCATCCTCAAATCACTATGACAATTAAATCTCATCATAAAATCATACTCTAATTCCCAATGAAAAATTGTATAATTGGTGTCCATACCAAAAGGTTACCCTATATGAGAACTTAGTTGTATATACTTCAATTTATTCATAATTTTACCAAATAATAACAAAAATGAAAATCAAGGATTCAAGCTCACATTCGTAAAAGCCAAGTTATCTAAAAATACATGATACCATGTTATTTTTATTTTTCACAATAATAAAAAATCCCATTCTAAAGTAGAGTGTCTTACCAATAAAATTTCAAATAGGTTATGAAATTCAATAAACTGTCATATATGATTAACTTTACATAGTTAACCAAACAAATATATCATCTACCAGCCACATTCAAAACTCTATGGAAAATAATTCACATAAAATATTAATAATTATCTATTAAAAAATCATTATATAATTTAGTAGCCAAATGAAGGTACCAATATATGAAAATTTGGACACATAAGGTTTGGTAATTCACTAACATCCATGTGAAACAAGAATAGCCACATAGATTTTAAATTCTACTTCCTTATAAAGTTTCAATACATCACTAAAATAATCAAAGAAACTATTATCAATAGTGGAGGCTCTTATTCTTCTCATAAAAATCAGACTTGTCTTTTTTAGAAATGGGGTTCATACCATCATATCTCTTAAAAAAATCTGAATAGTGAAATTAAATTTACAAGAATTGCATTAAAAAATTAATTTCATAATGGCACAAAATTGTAATTAAATATCATGTGCATTAAAATTTTACACTAAATAAATTTCATTTTGACAAGCATATCAAATAATCTAGTACACCAAGCCCTACATTTTCTCAAACTAGTTTTAAACAAATGACATTGCATATAACACATAGCTAAGGAGGAATCTTATCACATTTCCTCATAATGAAATTTTTTGAATAATATAATTACATAAAATGGTGATTGAAAAATTAAAGTGAAGCTTTACATTAATTCAATTTAATCTTCCATATATACATATCCCCATAGATTTCAAGTATAGTCGACATTTTATCACCTAACATAATAAACCATGAGTTGGTTATTTGATTCTCATAATTGCATTCCCTAATAGTGTTTTGAACTATCACTTAACATAATACATTTATGATTTAGTTATCTTATTATCATAATTGCATTCCCTAATAGTAGTGCGAACATTAAAATGAAATTTACCATAATTTAATTTCATTTAACTCTAAATAGTTAAGAAATGGTAGGTTAATTAGATTAACTTATAAATTTACCTTTTTATATTTTTCATCAATATTAAGGCACATTGATTTATGCATGCCACCACATATTAAGTTAGGTAAATATTTCATCAATTATATGACATTACTAGTGCATAATTCATTCAAGGAGGAAATAATTTGCATTCTATACTAATAATATTTTTTAACTATGAAATCACATTAAAAAACGTGGTTAATAATCTAGGTGCAACATTTAAATATACTAACATGAATTTATCTTTATTATAATAAAAAATAAATTCATAAAATTTGAAAATTTTGGTTTCCACTTGAAGAAACCGAAAAAAAAATCACTATATCAACATGGCCTCAGTACAAGATCTTTTACATGTTGCACTTGAGGAAATTTCATTTATGATAAATCATAGAAATGCATTACTAATCACATCTAAAGTGTGCAATAGGTGTAAATTATTTATTTTTTCATATCTTTCACATCTACACTCTATTTTTGTTCTCATTTGATTTTTTGTAAATATATTATTTCAATGATAATCTATGCTTCATATAATAGATGCCTCAACATCATATATATTTTATAATGTAGACATGAAACTTGGTATCCCAAAAGAACAAAGGTTGAACTAGGTGAAAAATCTCTATTTTTTCATCTATTTCACATACAGACTCCATTTTGGTTATTATTTAACTAATTTTTAATATAATTTCCTAAGGATTATATTTTATTTATACATTAGAGGCTAAAAGTTCATATATTTTTTGAAAAATACAACCCAATATCCATAGTTTTGAAATCCATTCACACCAAGGCTAAGCTAGGAATAAATTATCCATTTTATCATAGATTTAACATTGAGACTTCATTTTGGTTCTCATTAGATGTGTTAAATAAATGTTATAATAAGGATCATCTTTACTTCATATCTCATAGTCTAAAACGTAATATATTTTTAGTACCAGAGATCTAAAACTTTGGTACCCAACTAAAACAAATGTGGATCAAGGTGTTAATTCTCCATTTTATCATTAATTTTTTATTTGTATTATGTTTTGGTTCTCAATTTATGCATTAAAAATATATTATAATAATGATCATCTTTACTTCATATCTCAAAGTCCCTAATTTCATATTTTGTCACACCTAACATTTATAACTTTTAGGGTGTTCTGGTAAAACTTCATAGGCAAATGGATGTGTGGACATCATAGGTACACTATGTGTACTAAAATTTAAAATAAAATTATTGGACTCTTTGTTTCACCAAATATTTCCCATCAGGAGTCTATTTTTGCTCTTGTTTGAAGTGTTGGAAAGGTATTTAACCTATCTATCCAATGATTCAAAATATTTTATCCTTAGAGGAAAAATTTGGATAGGAAAAACATAGGAATAATTTTTTTTTATGGTACCTCATGGGTGTACTAGGCATGAGTTCTCCACTAGGCCATATCTTCAACATCCAGACTCTATTTTAGCTCACATTCAAAGAATTTGAAAGGTATTGAAACAAACTATATAATCATGTGAAATATTGGATACTTATATATTTTTTTATGCATTTAATTCTTCAATTTTTTAAAAATTCCCCTTTGAAAGACATAATCTCATATGTTATTTTTTGGCACATATTATTTTTAGACTTTATTTCCCAATGGATAAGGTTTTTTTGGCACGCTTGGTGATTTCTTTAAGTCATTTTATTAAAAATGAAATATAAATATGAAATATAATATCAAAAAAATGATATTATGAATGGTTAAAGTTACAATATGAAAAGTCATTTCATCCTCCTATGTGTTATAAATATGAGATATAATAATTGTAAAATATTTGTCTTTATTTCAAGCTCTTTGGAAAGAGGTGGATCCAACTTTGTGTGTTATTTATTTAAATTTATAGATTTAATCAATGGAATTCATGTAAGCATGTGATATAAATCTTTGGCTTTATTTATTTTAATTATCTTTTTTTGTGAATTATTTACTTTTATTCATAGATATATAATCCATTAAATTCGTGAACTTTTCTTGGTTGTGTGTAATTGATGGTGTTTCCATACTTTGTGTTGTAAACCTTCCGTATGGGATTTGAACCAAATGTATCCTATCTTATTTTTTAGTAGACTTTTTGATTCCATTAAAACCTTTTTTTCCCATTACATTTGTTGATCCTATGTCCAATTTTTTAATAGAGGAAGAATTTATAGCTCTTTCACTTAATTTGAAGTTTTTCTAGTGATTATATGCATTCATTATATTATTTATTTCTCTTATTAACCTCCATATTCATTTTTTATCCTTAGATGATTCCTCAATTTTGTTTCCTTTTTGTGATTTTAAGCTAAAAGTAGAGAAAAAACCAAAAGAAAAAGACATCCTATTAGGGAGGTTCCCCTCTCAAATGTATGATAAAATCACCATCTCAACTAAGAATTATCTAATTGTTATAAAATTTGTGTCACTTCTCATTTGGCAACTCATAAAACCAAGAAATGCAAAAGTGATCTGAATTCCACCAACACTATTCCCAAGAGATTATTATTTCAATCCTTTATTTTCATAACCAATTAAAACATATGGGTATGTCACACATTTCTAAATCTACCAACAAAAAACTAAAAAATAATTATCTTTTTATCTTGGGACCACATACATTCAAACATTGTTATTAAATTTTACCATACAATTTGTTACATAATTTTATCATTTATTTAATATGTCTCTAATAAAAACTATATTTTTATAACATTAAATTTATATTTAATAGTTGATAATTTTTCATGTTGAAAAGTATCTCACATACCATTATATAGTGTTAAAATACACATACTTGATCATTTTTAATGAGTTTTCTCTTTGTTTAGGAAGGTGACTAATATGTGAATTCCACATAATTATCATCTCATAAATATTGTCTTTATGGTGTAAAATATTAAAACTAAGATTACTCAAAATCCCTACTTAAATAATCTCCCAAAATAACAGTTTAATGATGTTTTGATAATTGTGAAGTGGTAGAAATGGTTTAGAATGACAATGAGACCTAACTATCAAGTCTAATTCAACTAGTTGTATATTTTTATTGGGATGTTTTTTTCTCATTAAAACAAATCATTTCACTCTTTTGAGATCTCATCTTTATCACTCTAACTTTTATCCATGTCAAAATTAAATATTATGTCCAAATAATATCACAAAAGAGCCATGCAAACTATTTTGAGAACTATTTATTGTGAACCATTACCCAAGATTCATACATAATTATGTCTAAGCTTACATTTTAAATGATAAATTATGATGTATAATTTATTATAATATATTAATAATTTTTACCCCACTCTGATAGTGACGTGTAGCACACTCTCGTGTCGCTCAAAATCCAAGACCAATTATTTTATTTTCATTAGATAAATTGTGCCATTGTAGGCACTAAAATTTAACCAATATATGCTTGAAAATACTTGTTGTTGACATATTTACCTCACTTATCCATATTACAATTTTTATAACCCTAAATCTTTAATAAATCCTTCAATTTTTAAAAATTACTAAGGACATATTTGAGACTTCCCTATTTTATTCTTATTCAATAGATACTTTATTGACACTCTTGTTTTATGAGCCTTTGTAATTTTAGGACAAGTCCACACTAGGCATATCTGGGTGCACCATTCACCTATCTATTAGTGTGAACTTATATCCCATGCCCTAAAAACTCTATTTTTGAAATGAAACATTTCGTATTAGTTTTTCTTGGGTATATCAATAGGCCCATTATCATAAATATTCAAAAGATATCTCTATAAAATCAAGCTAAGGATCACACTTGAAATAAATTGGCACACTCTTACAAGGAAATTCTCTTTATTCTTTTAAAGAATATATATATTTTATTATAAATCCATATTTAAACTTTTCTAAAATTGTATAGTCCTTTGCCATGTCTAAGATTGTCTATTATAGGTTGAGGGCTTCCTTTGTGAATCATTATAGTAAAATTTTATATTTTCATTCATATTATCTTATCTAAATGTATAACTACATCTACATGAGGCCCTTTTAGTAAATTTAATCAAAACTCAATAAACAAGGGGTTTTCTATAGATAACATGATAATTCCCACTTTTCCCATTTCCCCTTATTTGTATTTGGTCTCCTTTTATGCTTTTGTGTAGTATTAGGGTTATAAATTTATAGGTATTATGCACATAAATTAGAGTTTTAAGAAATAAAATTTCATATAAAATCAAGTGAAAAACCCCATATTTTTTTTTTAACATACATTCTGATACATCAATGTCATAATAACATATTGTAATGCATTGTGGTCTTATTTACCTCATGTAGAGTTGTCCGAATAGATACCAAATCATTTTTTTCATATTCATATTTGTTTTCAATTCTTTTTATACATTCGAACTTTGAAAAAAATTAATAATGTATGAAATAAATATGTTGTAAGGATAATTCTCTAACCGTAATCCTAGTTTGTATTTTTAGTAATTTAAAATTTTGTAGATCTATGTATTTTATTTTATTGTATTATTAGATTTAAAAAGCTTAAATTTCCAATAAGTGTTAATTTTATTTAATAATTAATTCTAGTATAAACATTTTGGTGAACTTCTTTAGTTAGAACACTACTCATTATTTATTGATTTTTGGATTAGTGTTTCAATAGAATTTTGTAAATTACTAACACTAGAAGAATGTACTCCTAAACCTTTCATACTATTTTGAGCATAATGATTTGATTTTTCATCTTTGAATTCATCCAACACTAATTTTTTTATCTTGTCACCTCAAATAGAGACTAATATAAAGGCTTATTATTTCAAATTTGATTGCATTTTATTAATTTATTATTAAAAGATATTTCAAATTTATTTTACTTTTATTTTGTATATATTTTGATATTTTTAAAAAAAATGTAAGAAATATTTATAGCTACTATATTGAAGAGATAGATGATTTTTTGTGTGCATGCATCATGGCGTGATGAGTTTTAATCCAATACTTCTAGGCACAATAGAGAGCTAAACACAGAATTTAATTTACACATGTTTTATATTATATCATAAATTTCTTGGGTCCCTTGTTTACACCAATATGAATAACTTTCATGTATCTAATTCCATTTCCCTTATAGGAGTGTATCAGCTATGTAAGCTAGTCTCAACTTACCATCAAAATTGGGGTTATTGGGTAATAAGAATGGTTTTACCTCTATATTTATTGTTATAAAACATTAAGAAAACACTAACCAATGAATGAGAAAGCATATGTTAGAGAATAATAATATTTAAAATATTTTTTATATCACCCTTTATCCTTAATTTTGTCTTGCATTGTCTTCTTACAAAATTTATTTTGCTTGATTTTTATTTTGTTCATATATATATATATATATATATATATATATATATATATATATATATATATATATATATATTTGTGTTGTATTATATTTCATGTCTCTAAGGTGTAGTGATACACCTTTTTAATACATGGATCTACATTTAGTTTCTTATGAAATAAAAAGTGATGATAAAAATTAAATATACATTAAAACAGATACTAATAGTAAGAAAAGGAATATGATAATGAGCTTGACACACGCATTGATATAAATGATATTAATGAAGTAGATCAAGAACAAGTGCAAGAATTATCTATTTTCATCAAGGTATCCAAGCATACCCTAATGAGGTGAATAATATCATTAGCATAATTTTTAAATATAAATATGAGTGTCAATCAAAATCAGCTACCTCTTCCTCTCCATCTTTACACTTTTGTATTCTAAATACCACTAATCTCGATGTTGTTACTTCTACCATTTAATATATCTATATATCTACACATTAGTCACTTGTAACCATTAATATTTTTACATAGGAACATGTTCCACTTTCCCTTAATTATTCATGCCTATACCCACTCCTAATACCTCAACCCCTCCCATTATTGAAACTAAGGATTGTTTTGAGCAATCCCTTCTTATATTCCAATCCAAGTTAGCTAATGTTGAGAAAACCATTTTCCATGTGAATAATTCGCTATATTATTGCACCTTATTTAATAATAATTTGGATCTACAAGTTTCATCATATCATCTTTGAGTTTTATTTTTAGCTCATAATCTTGCTCTTTGTGAATGAAAAGGTGATCCTAAATTGCATTTGTGTGCCTTCCATGAAACCTTTATAGGTTATGAAGATAATGAATAATTTTTAACTAAGTTATTTTAGAAAGTCTAGAATATTATGAGCATATATGGTTCTCTGATCTTCCTCTAAAATTAGTTAAAACTTTCAATCCTTTGGGAAATTA
>JARHVA010011574.1:0-7500 GCA_037957365.1 Torreya grandis | reverse complement strand
GTAGGAATGTTCATGTTTTAACCTCACACTCTAAAAATTCTTTTGGAGGCCTATAGATTTTTTGAAACCCAATTTTCCTGAGAGGTGATCTCTTATGGAAGAAAAATGATCAAATTTATATTTTGTTTATGGATTTAGACATAAATGATAGATGGATCTTATCTAGTGTCTATGGTCCAAATGTTATATCTACCAAAAAAAATTTGTGGAAAAACATGCTAGATTTATGAGGGACATTGTAAATTGGTATTGGATTGTTTTTGGGGACTTCAACACCCCTCTCACTCCTAAGGAAAAAATGGGGTTATATAGACATCACTGAAAACATGATGAAATCTAATGATTTAATTACAAATGTAGGATTAGTGGATGTGCATTTAAATGTCAACCATTTTATGTGGTCAAATAGAAATTACGTGAAAAATTTATCTAGGTCCACCTTGATAGATTTTCGATTTCCCTAAAATGGGACATTCATTTGTCCAGTAAGCTTTCTTCATTCCCCAAAATTAGGTTTGATCATAATCCTTTGGTTTTTGAAGGAGATAAAATCTCAAAACCCAAATGTTTTCCCTTTAGATTTGAAATCATGTGGCTCCTTCATCTTAATCTCATGGAATCCCTAAGATATTGGTGTAAAGAACCTTTCTCAAGATCCACCATGTTTATTCTTACTAAAAAACTCAGCGTCATGAAAACAAAATTGAATATTTGGAATAAAAAAGTCTTTAGGGATATTTTCCTACAAAAGAAGGATCTTGAAGCAGAACTTTAAGTTATTAAAGATATTTGTGCTATGAGAAATAAAAATGATTACATGAATTTCAAGTAAAAATAACTTCTTTGTCAATTTCAAAACCTTGAAGCAAGAGATGAATATTATTAGATACAAAAGTCTAGATGGACATGGTTGAAGGAGGGTAATAAGAATACCAAGTCCTTCAATCACTCCATAACAAGATACAAGAACATTAACAGAATATCTCCATTGAAAATGGAAAATGGGGATATCAGTAGAGATGAAGATGATATTTCTTTCCATGTAGTCAATTTATTTAAAAATATTCTCTTAGAAGAAAGATTACCAGATGATCATCTAGTAGCTACCACACTCAACAACTTTGATAAAGTCTTCTCTAATGTTGATAATATCTCCCTCACTAATGTTTCTTCCAAAGAGGAGATAAAAAGTGCATTATTTTCAATGGAGGGTTCCAAAGCACTGAGACCTGATGGGTTCCCCCACTCTTCTTCCACAAATTATGGGATATTGTCCATAAGGAGGTCAAGGTAGTTGCTAGAGAAATTTTCCAATCAAAAACTATTCTTAAAGAAATTAATAACACTTTCCTAGTGTTAATCCCAAAAAATTAGGGTGATACCAACATTCAATAATTTTGCCCCATTTTTATTTCAAATACCATGTACAAAATATTATCCTCTATATTGGTAAAGTAAATGCAATATCTCCTAGATAAAGTCATAGGGGAGTGATAGGGGGCCTTTGTGGCTGGAAGACAAATAATGGATGGGATTGTCATAATTCATGAGGCCATACATTCAATTTTTATATCCCCAAGGAAAGGAATGTTTCTTATGTTGGATATGTTGAAAGCCTATGATGGGGTCTCTTGTTGATTCTTCATGTAGATCTTAGAGAAGTTATGATTTAATCAAGACACCATGAACATCATCTGAAACTACAATACCACTCCTAATTTTTTTGTTATCTTAAATGGTATTCCAAAAGCCTTCTTCCTTACTTAAAGAGGACTAAGGAAAGGTGACCCTATTTCTCCTTACCTCTTAATCATTCTATAATAAACACTGGGTAGGAGTCTATTAAAAGCCCACTTTCAGTGAATGATAAAAAGAATCCTATTGGCTCTAAATATAGAACCTATCATGCACAAATATTTCATCAATGACACCATCATCCTCGGTGAAACCTCTATTGAGGAGGAAAATTATCTAAAACTCATGCTAAAAAATTATAAAAATGTCTCAAATTAGTGCATCAATTTTTAAAAGAGTTCTCTATTTTTCATTAACACTCCTCTCTTTTACTAGAAAAGAATTGCCAAAATGTTTGATTATTAGGTGGGTAAACTTTTGGCAAGTCATTTAGGCATCCCATTCTTTAAAGTAAAAATAGATTCTAAAATTTGGAACCCTCTCATTGATTGAATTGAAATAAATTTGGAGGGATGTAAGGGTCACCTACTTACTCAGGCATGGAATTACCAATTGCTCAAATCCTCAATCCAAAATATCCATATTTACCAAATGTCTATTTTTAGAATGCCCTCCAATGTGGCCACTAAAATTAAACAAATACAAAAAATACTATTATAGAGGCATACCAAAGAAAGATTTAGATATAACCTCAACATGTGGGAAAAATCTTTCTTTCTGAAATCAAATGTAGGCCTCAGCTTGAGAAGCATAAAATACATGAATAGAGCCCTATTGGTAAAAATGGGTTAGAGTATTATGAAGGAAAAAAGTGAATGGGAAAGAATTATTAAAGCTAAATACCTAAAAGGAGTGGAAGAAGATAACTTCCTATGGGAAGAAGGTCCTATGGATGGATCTACTTTCTAGAAGGTCATCACCAACTATAAGGACCTCTTAAAGAAAAGCATCATATGTAAAATTGGCAATAGTGATAAAATTAACTTATGGGAAGATGCCTAGATGTCCTTTAATCCCTTGTCCTCATAATAGATTTGGGATAATTGGTATAGAGACCTTAATCAAAGATGGGGATCAAAAATTAAATATTATTGGGTGGTAAACGAGGGTTAAAAATATATAAAATGCTCCCTTATGATGGGTTTGCAATGAAAGAATCATAGACAATACAGACCCTCAACTCTTAGATGAGTCAGATCTATATCCCTACATTTTAGAAGGAAGATCACTTTATATGTGCTACTAAAGATAATGGATCATACTCATTGGCCTTAGGATACACCACTAACCTTAATTTAGCAAGTGAATCAAATTTATAGAAAAAAAAATTGTTTAATCATCTGACTCCTAAAGTTAATTTTTTCTTTTGGCTAGTGGTGCAAGAAAAATTCCTGATGGTGGATAACCTAGCTAAAAGAGGACTGATAGTCCCCAATAGATGCCATATATGCCAAAATTCAAAGAACTCAATCCATCACTATTTTTAGAGTGCTCCTTCGACTCAACATTATTTAATTGGATGAAAAATAAATTCAACATGATTTGGGTCAAATAAAATAAGTTGCTTGACCTCATAATGTAATGGAAACCACCCTGGAATATCCTATCCCTAGAATTCTTGTGGTGCCTAGCTATTCCACATTAGTTTTTTGTGTTTAAAAATCCTTCAATGATATCCTTCTTTTAAACAAAAGGCACTGACCTAAAGGGGCCTTCCTCCATCTCTACTAGGCTATATCTAAAAATTGGAAAGATTTTACCCCTAAATATAAAGACCTTAGACCTCCTTCAGCACTATAAATATTCAGCAATTGGGACATAGTCTAGTACTTAATCTCCCCCTATAAATATATCATTTTTAAACATACAAAATATAAGGTTATACCAGAAGGATGAGTGAAACTGGACTTTGATGGTGCATCTAAAGGCAACCTAGGCTAGGTGAGGAAGGATTCATAAATAACTTAGAAGGATATAAACTTATTGCCTATGTGGGACCTTTAGGAAAGAAAACAAACCACCTTGTCAAATCCAAAGGGACCTTCTAGGGTATCCAATTGGCTTATAGACTCAAATTAAAAAGAATCATCATGCACGGTGATTCTTTAAATATTATAAATGTACTAAGAGGGAAAATAACCCCCTCTCACGCTATTAAAGACATCATGGACAATGCCAAACAAATCTTGAAGGGCATGGCACAATTCTAAATTATGAATACTTATCGGTAAAGAAATGGGGTGTCAAATCTATTAGCTAACATGGGAGTAGAACTCCACCTTTTAACCAGTTGGCATCAAGGAAGCCATGTCCCCAATAACATCTTAAAATCCCTATGTGATTAAAGTATTATAGGTTGAATGGGATATTATGTCATCACATGCACAAAATATTTCTATCAAGGGATGGAATGCAAATATGATGATCTTCCATTATGAACATGTGAGGTGGTGTAATTTTTATAAGATGAAAATGGTGGGAATCTCAAGCCTTATTCACATTATTCAAACCCATTCTCTCTAGAACCATCCACCTATTTACATCAGATCTATTGTCACTATGTGAATGGGAGGAGATAGAGAATGGCTTGATCCTATCTCATATATAGAGGTGTAGGTGCCAAAGAAGGTTTAGAAAAATCTTAGACATGGGAGTCTCATAGAGTTATGGGTGAGAATTACTAAACATAATGTTGATATGGCCCAGGATTTTATCACAACATGGAAAAAATACACAATGGTAATTTGAGGCATTAAGATCACTATCATAGAGAAATTTATTGGGGAGGCTACTGGCATGTCCTACAAGGGGACAAAGGCCTTCAAATACAAGAATAAGAATCAGTTACTCTTTCAATGATTTTTTCACATGAATGAGTTCATGAAGACCAATAAGAAGGGTTTCCTTAGGTGGACCTTCTACAATATTGGCTGGAAATGTCTTTAGGTAATTAGATACATGACCTTAGAGGGTAAATATACCCTAATGTTTTCTCATATTTTTTTTATTAAATCACTTTATAGGCTATTAAATTAGCCTATCATTATACCTACTTAGGTCATTGGAATGTACTACCTTGGCTCACCAAGTCAATGATTTTAACCCTATCCTACACTAGGGGTTTATTTTGATGCTTATCAAACATAACCAAGCTCTTTAAGGGAGGGAGGTCCCCTAGGGGGATATTCCATCGAGGACTCTTTGGATGACTGTATAAAGGATGAACCCATCTTGGGGTCTTACAACCCATCTATGAGCACCCCTCAGGCTAGTCTTTCAAAAAACCTCTACCAAAGACCTTCCCCTCAAGATCTTTATCCCCAAACCCAATCCAATCTTCTTTGATGAGATAAATTCTAAAGAGGCTACCTATAAAGTCAAATTTATTATGTTTGAGGATCCAAAAATAACAAATAATAGCTAGATAAATTCAATAACAAGGTGTAAGATGCTAGGTTGGCCCTTTCTAACCTTATACAAGAGTGGAATGCCCTACATAGGCAAGCTGAATTAACTATGTAGTCCTTCATCCAATCCACTAAGCTTGATCAGACCCCTATCAAATAGTTATCTAAGATCATGAAAACCTCATTTCCTAGTTCCCCCAAATTAGCCCCCTTTAAGAAGACACCCCTTAAGGTTAAAGTCTAGAAGAGGCCATGCATGATTATTCTAGGTGATATATCAAAAGGACATGGTAATCACATGAGGGTAAACATAATATTTTCAAACTTTTATTGATTGCAGACACTTTGTATCTTGCAGTAACCTATCCAGTCTTAATATCTCTGAGTAGATGCCTTAAGACGTGTATCAAGAAAGAGGTGGGTAGACCATTAGTGCTTCATAATATTTTTGTTCCTTTTTCCACTTTCCATCTACATACTTTCCTTATTAAAAAAATTACCCTAATCTTATTCTTCTCAGTCCTACCTATTTTAGTCTTTTACTCTTTCCATTGCTTATTTTCTTGCCTTAAAACCCTTTTGGATAGTCATCTATATTGGGGTCAACTAGGTTGACCCAATATAGTTTAGGGTTATTTCTCACTTTCTTATCTTATTAGCCCTTTTGATTGACCCAACTTAGACCTAGTGAATTATCCCCAAAAACACACTAGGTCAACTAGGTCGGCCCTATACAACAAATGTTATTGGGAGGATTTAAGGAAAGATCCACCTATATATACAACTTATTTTACCACTATTTTATAAGATAATAATTATTAGTGAATAAGTTTGAGAAAACATTAACTTATTGACCATTCTACTTGAGGAATAAAGCTTAGGGTTCCATACTTTCTTTGGAGATATGGATCTCATTTATGGAGAAGTCTTTTGGATGCTTATATAGGTTGTGTAGCCTAGAGCTGATTTATATTGGTTATCCTTAGTTACCACAATAATCTCTTGTGAAGCACCTTGGCCAAGGGAGAGATTAAAGATTGATGGGTTCATCTTCAAAGGTAAGTACTCCTAGCTTTATTTCTCCTTTGTAAGATTAAATAGATAATGCATTTTTATTCTTCTCCCCATGTATGAGGATTTTTTTATAAATTTATGTGAGTATATGCCTTCTAATAGAGGTTTATTTTAGTTGTTTGTTTTATTTTTTCTAACCCCCACTTTATGCAACAAGCTTCGGTGTGCACTAGATTAGTTTTAATTTATTTTTATTAGAATAAGTGAATGTTTTAAACCTTAATAATCCATTAGGGTTGTTGTGAAATTGAATTAGACTATAATATTTAAAACCCTTTGTATAATGATGTGTTGCGATAAGTGATACCCTAATGGGTTCTAGCAAATCCCCATATTAGTCATATACCCACTTAATAAGTGCATCCCCAATTATAAGTGTAGGTATGCTCTATCTTCTCTGAGCCAGGATTGATATATAAACATAATACATTTTTGATTGCATACATTCTGGTGAAATCAATGTGAAACTAACCCTTGTAATATTTATTTCAATCTTTTGATCATCATTTTTAACATATATTTTGACATACTAGATCAATTCTATAGACCCAATTATTTTTCTCTATGTGTTTGTTTCTAGGAATAGGAAAATAGATCGACCCAATTGATCCAATATATGTTTCTAACCTTTTAGACATCCATTCCATCCTATTAGGTCAACCTAGTTGACCCTTTATAGTTTTAGCACTTTTCAGTAGGTTCTTGTATATCTTGATTGATATTGCCAACCCAATTTACTAGTTTCTTAAGCATACTTCAAGGTTCTTCATTAGAAATCTTCCTTAATTGTATCTATGATATACCAAGGTTCCTTTCTATCTCTCTTTTCTATCTTTCCTTTCATAGTTTGTATTTTTTTAAACTAGCCTTGCATAGTCAACTGGATCAACACTATCAACCCAGTTCTATGTTTTGTGTGTTGTTTAAAATAATTGGATCAACACTGGCAACCTAGTTCATTTTCAGACCTTGCTTCCATAGTATAGGTTTGACCTTATTGACCATGTTCTATCTTTTATGCATATAGTATCAACACTATATTTTTATATCAAATTGGAATTAACCTCATATCTTCTAGTAATTAGTTCACACCTCTCTTTTCTTGTTGTTTTCATGCTTAGTATAGCTCACATAGTTTAATTAGGGAATTTTTAATTAATCACTTAATTTCACTATTTCTATTTTTTGCAAACATGGACAAATCACAATAACATAAACAATCACTTTAACATTTTGTCTAATCTAAGCTAACATACATAGATTTCATCACCAAGGAGGAAGTCGACTTGATGCTCTAGTCAAGTATAAAGTGTGGTTAATGGTA